>CM031924.1:38078828-38219948 GCA_018703695.1 Prunus fruticosa | reverse complement strand
GTTGACGGAGACGGCGTGCAAGCCACGCGAAAGATCCCTACGCAAGCTGCTGCCATATGTCATGGTATTTGGATGCCGATTGGGTACAAGCTAAATATAACAACACTCACAATTTCTTTTCTTTCATAATTATTCGTCAAAAGGGAATTATTATTATTAATTTTGAAAACTAAAGAGAATCACAAGTAGAATCCTCCAAATATCGTATCAAGAAAAACATATCGCTGCTTCTTTGGTTAAAATCTTCCGGAGAAGTGAGGAAATGGAAAACCGATCTTTTGAGTTGGGCACGTTTTTGTTTTTATTTATTTATTTTTGCATAACATTTAGAAGGAAATATGAAGAAATATTCAAATACAAATTATTTAAAATAAAAAGAGTCAATGACCGTTTAAGCAAAAAAATTTAGATATCGAAGTGGTTTTTTTACTTCAAATTTTCAATGGTTAAAATCTCCGTTTAAGCATATATTCCAAGATATAAATTTATGCCAGGGGTATTGAATTACTTCTGGTGATTATTTTCAAATGGTCTAGACAATAAACTAAGGATAAAAATAAAACACCTTAATTTTTGTATGTGTATATTTATAATAAGAAATTTTAAGTTTTAAACCATAATATAGTTTACTAATTTAGTAGAAAGAAATACAATTTAGTCATAATTAGCAAAAAACCAAACACCAAACTAAAACAAAAATACAATTACAAATTATGAAAATTACAACATATGCCATTTCAAGGATTTAATTTTAAACTGTAAAAGCTGTAACAAATGACATCAAACCCAAAAACCGAAACAATAACGACATTCAAACCTTTCAACTTCACCTCCAAAAAACCTCTTCAACTTGCTCCATATATCCCAAAACTCAAACTAATCCTACGACCATCTCTCGGATTCCTGAGTGATCACTATCAACTTTCCTGAAAAAGTGTAAGGAATCAACTTAGACTCTGATTTTGTTTGCCTTTGCGAATAATTTTGATTTTGATTTTGGTTTTCTATTTTACAATTTTTCTATTTCTGGGTTTTGTTTTGGTTTTGGTTTTGGTTTCTTGCATTTAAGATTTCCAGGACGGGTTCCGTTTTCGTTTTACCTTTCGGTTTTCTGCATCGTAGAAACACAAACTGGATTTAGCAAAAACACAAATTCATTCCTTTAGCAAACAAACCCCATTGGAGAAACTCATATTATATGTCTATTATGTTTGATGTTTGATGTTTTCTTTTTCTGCCCCAACCATTTATACTTCTTCCTTGTAATTTATCTTTACTTTACCTTATAGTGTTCTCATCCCTTCTTGTTTCAGAATCACAAATGGCGCAAGAGAATGGCTCAAGGGACAGAGACCATAAACCACAAAGCCAACCAAAGAGTAGCAGATGCCAGATCCGTATGACTCAAAAGATAGCGATTTTAATCGCTCTTCATCTTGAAAGCTAGCAGACCTCCCAGTTACCCGAAGGCCGAAGGGATGAAAAGGCTTGAGAATTCCATCGCGACCACAAGTGAAGGCTAATGCCGTCGGTCGCCAGAGAGAGAGAAAATTGCTTTTAAGAAAAGAGAGAGAGATCAATTGTATAAAAGGGAGACTAACCATAATATTTTAACAAAACTGTATAAATTGTTGGATTTTAGCCCTTGATAAATCCTGGCCTACTCTTTGGCCTAACTAAAATACCTATTCTTTTTTGGTATTAAAACCCAAACCAAAATACCTAATATGTCATATCCAAATTACTAAAGTTAATTATGTCTAATACCTAATTTTCCTTATCTACAAGAAGTCTAATGCCACCAAGAAGTTCTATAAAAAGATGAATGATAAGCAAACTAATATAAAAAAATTATGTGCATTGTTTGGAATTTTCATTATGTTGTAGAAAATGTAAGAAAAAATTTGGTGCCATAGGCCCACAATGGCAATGTGGTTCTCCTTTTGGTGGTATAGTGTTTCAAACCTAAGTTTCTAACCTAACAAAAATCCAGACCCATCAAATCCTCAAACATTCAACTAAACTTATCCCTCCCTCTTCACCAGCCATGGAGAAATGTATCTGCTGATGAGGCACAAAAAACCCTGCTCTATAACAAAGCCCTGAAAAAGATGCATCACAAAGCAGTTAGTGTACATAATGATCTGATCCTATGTAAATCAGATGCAAGACAAGAAAGTTAGAAGCAACTCAAAACTGAAGAAATTGAAGGCAGATATCAGAAAAAGATGCACAAGCAGATCAGACCTCAAACCCCAGAGGATGGTTTCTTCTCATTAGCACCACTCTGGGTTCGCAGATGCAGACACTTAGGGGGATCATAAAAGGAAAGTCATACCTACTCGATATCAGTATGGGATGACATATGGCAGAGCATAAACATCCAGAGGCTCTATTTGCATAGCTTCCGCCCATACTTGAGGAGTCCTTTCAATCTCAGGGGATCCCACTTTGGGTTTCTTCTGACCCTGAACCATTGCCGCTGAGCAGCCATTCCTGATCTGTCAAGATTTGGACTCATCCATCATCAGGGGAATGGAGAAGTATCTCACTCAGATACTTGGAATCAGGATGTGGTGGTTTTGCAGATGCTCCACCATTCTCCCTAACTTTAACACGAGAAGATGATGGCTTTGTTGAGAATGCATTGAGTTGTTCAGGCCGATCAGAACCATTAATTCTGGTGTTCCTCAAGATCTGCTTCACAATTGCTGGCTGCCCCCTGTCCCTCTCGATAAAAACTGGAGAACAGTTTGGCTTGGTTCTGATTCCCTCCCATTTTCCACTACTGGGTGAGAAGAAACAGATCTTGGCAACTTATGAGGCAGAAATCCATTTTCTGGCATAAAATTTAAAAGAAATAAGGTAGATATAAGATTGTATCCTCTCAATCTCAACTAAAACAGATGTATATAAATTTCTTTTCTTGGTAAGTATGTCTATAAAAATTATAATCGCAAGAAAACTGTTATTCAATCAGTAGCTCGAGGTTTTGGCAGAAAAAGTATTTGGAGATTAAAAAAACATGCAACCTATATAACAATGAGCGTTTAGGAGCTGGAGCATCTATAAGTAACATATGCCTCTATTACCATCTGGGAAGACACATCTATATGTGTTTCCACTTACTGAATGGAAATTAGAATCCCCTAGTGTTGATTGTTTTTGCAAAATAGGAAACGACTCACCGTGTAATATCCATTCATCTCAAGTTCCTTGCGTTTGCCAAGAATTCCCCCAGCAGCAGAGTTCTTGCTATTCATCTGTAAAAGGTTTAATGCTTTATGACTGAATGCATCTAGGGATCTCCTTGCCATTTCCTTTTGAATTCTAGGCTGTGTTCCATCTGATGGTTTGCTTATCTCCTTCACCTTCTCCTTCTTCTCTTTCTTCTTATCCCTGTCCTTATCCTTCGATTTAACTTTCTTCCAAAATCTCCTCCTGGGTTTATGACCTTTACTGTCATTATCTGTGTTTTTCTTCCACTCTCTTCCCTCCATCTGCTTCTCAACATCCTTTCTCAATTGGCTTAGCAATGCCTTTAAGTGATCTTTGCTCAATGCTAGGGAAGTTTTCAAAAAATGCCTCCGCTTGACATCTCTCCACATGGTTTCTTTGTGCGTTGGCAGTCATACCATCTTCTTTCTTATCCTTAATTCTATCTTTTTCTCTTGGACTGAGTTGACAAAAAGGTTTTTGATCATAAACCATAATCTTCTGAACAACCGGACTTCCTGTTGCTCTTTCACCATTCCTATAAACTTCCCAGTTGCTTCTCAATTGGCTTAGTAATGCCTTCAAGTCTTCTTTTGTTAAATGTCCGGGACATTTTGAAAGTTTTGCCTCTCGACATGGTTTCTTTGTGCATTGACAGTCCTAATTAACTTCTTTCTTATCGTTAATTCTCTTCTCTCTGGACTCATTTCTAGCAAAGATCTTTTGATCAGCAACCAAAATCTTCGGAACCACCTGACTCCCAGTTGCTCTGTCATCATTCCTATATCTCCGAATTGAATTCATGGACGTATTTATAGTCCTTTATCTCAACATTATGGGTTCATGTTTGGGAACATGATTCTGTCCATTATAAGACTCTGGCTGCCCTCCAATACTCTTTCTTCTGATGTCCAAAGTAATCCTATTATCCCCACCCCTTTCCTTCTTGTCTTTGCGCTTTTTCTTTTGTCTTTCCTTTCACCATGTTTTTAAACTTTACTTCTGTCTTTGTCCTTTTCTCTTTACCGTCTCTTTTCTCTTTGTCCTTCTTATCCTTCTTATCCTTTTTATGCTTTTTCTCCTTGTGCTTTCTCCTAAGATATATTCCCATGAGGGGCAGTGGATTTGAGCAAACTGTTAAATAATTCATAGAAACTTAAAGGAATAAAATAAAAACAAGCAAATGTTAGTACAAAATCCTCAAGAAAACGAAGAGTGAGAGACAAAGATGCAAAACACTGCTAAGGGTGGTGTGCTGGTCAGAGTACTTGTCCCTCAAGCTCTATGCTCAGGGTCAAGTTGCTACACCTTATACACAATGCTATGAGATCTTGCCTAGTTCCTTTTTTTAAGAGTCATTCAGAGCAGCAGTTCCCCAGTTTAGCCCTTTACAGAGTTTCTTAAAATCACACAAGAGTACAGCAGTTGTGAAACAGCATCCCTTTTTCTCCTTTATGTTTTCAGTTCCTCTTCTTTTTCACATAAATATAATAATTTTTACAAAAAAAACAGCAGAAAATATTTTAAACAAATTAAGAAAAACACCTTTACTTTCTATTTTTTTTCAATTCCTTTTATTTTGCTTCATGTAGAAATGAACACTACACAAATGATGATGAGGATGAAGTGCGAATACACATTTTAAAAAAAGAAAAGATAAAAAATATACAATATGCCAATTAGTAATATCAAATTAATGATATTATCACATTCAGAGAATTTGACACTTCTTGAACACTGTCGACAGAAATTTAACAAAAACAAAGATGAGACACAGTTTACCAAACAAGAATTCAATGTCCTTCCAGGGTGCACTCCACCCATCACACTATACAGGTGCTAAAAATTTCTTAAAGGAACCTAGGGTCTAAGCTAATATGACAGGTTCAACCAAGGCAATAGGAATCGTTTTTATGCAAGAGCAGATTAAGAAAGTATCCCATCAAAGTTATTATGAAGCAACATGTCCCATTTTATTATGCATGTGATATGGGTGCTTGTGTATGTAAAATGTTCCAGACACTCATCCCATACCTATACCGTTTCATGCTAAACAAAAGAAATTTACACATTATATAGAACCAAGAAAAGAGGATAGACGTTTTACTAACAAAAAAATAGTTACTCATGTAATGGGAGGGAAATTCAATAGGATCTGGTTACCCTACGTGAAGAGGTGCATGTAACAAAACTAATCCCACAAAATGATAATCACTTGAGTTAAAAGTCAGATAGCAACCACCAGGTCTCACCTTTTTCACATATGTCATGAAACCTATATATGCCTATTACTGCATGAATCTTGGTATCGCAAGGACTTTCTCATGAAAAAAATCATATTTTTTCTGCTAGGTTGCATTAACCTACATAGGATGTGTATCATAAGACTTTTAAGTTCTAGGGTAGCTTGAATATATTTCATGATGCGGTCTAAATTGTCTCTGACAAGTTGTCATTCAAGACAGTTGCAAATTTATGTGCCCTCCTCTTCATAATCTTCCTCCTAAGAGTACCCCATGACTTCATCAGTTAAAACCTACATAGATATAAGTTTCATGGCCCCATAGCACAGCCTCCAAAAGTTAAAATGACAAGGGAAGCAACTGATGAAAATCCAACACATGCATAAAAATATGCAGGGATTAACACACAAGAACTCATGAGAAACGAATGTAAATCATTCTGCAATGATAAAAAGGAAAATACATAGAACCTTTACAAGTAAGTCTATATCACTTATTCCAACTTTCTTTTCATATCCTGGAGGAGGAAATGGAAAACAGCGAGACATTGCACGCAGTCCTTGAATTGGAAAAGTGGGATCCGTCCACCAGCAGAAATGCTTCTCCCTAGTTTCCAGTACTGTTGTTCCAAACACAGGAACAGAGCAGAAACAATGCTCCTGTCCATGAACCATGACCCCAAACTCATTTCCAGCTTAAAAATCACTCCATGATCTACTAAAATCAACCCAAAGCCAAAACTGATGATAACCAATAAGCAAGATCACTCCTTATCACAGTGTTACTTCTAGGATTGCACAATTGATGAAAATTAACACAAAAACTAAAAAGTATCCGAAAGGCTCACATGAACTACTCCACTATACCAAACTCCTGTATTAGTTCATCTCTATCTATCCAAGGGAAATAGCATTCAAACACGCTTATGACTAAGCAACCGCTTTGTCGACAAATTTAGAAGTTCTGCAGCAATCTGATCCTTTGTCTCTTCAACTAGGCCAGAGTACGAATCACCTGCTCATTAAGCAAAAACCAACATCAGGAGTATGTGATGACTATAAGGCCAAAAATTCATACAACAAATGCAACACAGACCACAACCTTGAAAACGAAAAAATCTGTGTAAGTTTAAATGAAACACAGATAATCCTCAACGCGAATGGCAAATTTTGAATGAAAGCCGTGTAATTCCAAGCTTCGCTTTCTATTTGCGACAACAGTGAATCTTCTTACAATTACCTGGTAATACGAGAAAAATCAAAATTGCAATTTCTCCAGCCGTAATTATTTGGCCAAACCCTAGAAAAATCACCAGAAGAAAATGTCAAACACAAAACCCAGTTGCAAATAAAGACTAATTCCAAAATTTCAATCCCAAAATACATGGAAAACCCATAAAATTAAACTAAACCTATCTTAGAATCCCACTGAAAACAAATTAAGTTGCATACTTGGGATTGAGGGTTTTGATTTTGATGGTTCCAGAGAGAAAAAAAAAAAGAAGAAAAATTTCACGGGAGGGAAGATAAAACAAAGAGAAGAACTTTTGGTTTTTGCAAAGTAGACATTGTACATGAAGAAGAATACTAAGAACTCATTCCTCAAAGAGAGAGAGAAAGAATGAGGGATATATCAAACTCTCTTTTTCTCTCTCTCTTCTCTAGTCCATCCTAGCTATGTGTATGTAAATACTAACGTGTGTTTACCTCTTTACTCCTTTGTACTAGTGTGTATTTGTAAATGGACTTTGGCTATGTGAGGAATTTCAGATCTTCAAAATCTTGTTTGATGCGGGGTTATTCTGAGGAAGAACGTTCTCTCTCTCTCTCTCTTGCTCTGAATTTCTCAGTCCTCCTCTCAAATCCCCTTAAAAAGGGAAGAGAAAAAAGAGGGAAGGGCCAAAGGGGCAGATGGGCGATTCATAAGAGGAATGGATATACGTGTCAAATAAAAAGAAGAATCCAGACGCCAGACATATCACAAGTCAACACGAGAGATAAATGGTAAAATATGGTTTGTAAAATTAACTTACCCTTTTTCTACTATATGTTTGAGTTTAAAAAGAAAACCTTTTTTTTTTATATATAATATAAGTCATACTGTAAATTAAAAATAAATGAAATTTCACACGCACACTACTAGCTGGACCTTTAAGCCTTAACTTTAGGTCACGTCCCTCTAGTACCCTTTTTCATTAAATTACCCCACGTTGATCAAATAAAATAATATATTTGCGGTAATTTATATAAGTTGGAATAAGTTACACCATTAGCAAACGACATAATTGATATGTCTGAGAGAAATATTTTAAAATATAATATAATAAATAAATTCACATTTTATAACCTGAATAAATTAATAACAACTAAGGAACAACCTTCACGCACACTCAAAAATTCTCTCCTTGAGTTTTTTCTTTGAGTTTGAGATAATAAATATGTTTTTTTGGCCAAAGGTATCAAATGTTTGATATGATGCATTTGCTTCTTCCACAACAAAGCCACGTGTGCTTGCCGCCCATTTGCAGTCTTTAAATGCTAAGCAATCTAAACGTCACTTGTCTTGTTTTGCTTTTATCATCACATCTCATCGTCATCGCCTGTCGCAAACTTGGAGTGCGTGTCCACTTAAACATGGCACATATAGAATACCAACACAAACAAAACGATTGAAAACTGAAGAACTGACTCTGAACATGGCAAGAGAAGTTTGTGAATTTGTGAAGATTGCGGCTATCAAAATTGGAGGCAAGTAAGGCAAGAGCTTGCTTGCTCTTCTTGCATTAAAAGTAGGCAGCATATTGTTAACATATTGCATCCTATAAAAAACAATAATTTTTGTTGCTTATCAAGTCAGTTTTAATGTGGTGGAATTTATCGTCCTAATATGTCCACATGTTTCAAATTTGTAACACATGTTACATGTTAATAAAGGAAGAATCATTTTTGTTGGCCTAACATTTGTACCCGTTAAAATGGAAAGATTTATTGGGAAACTGATTGAGTTTCAGTTATGCAGAGATTTTGTCAAACTCAGAAGAATTGTTTCTTAACAAATTGGTTGACAGGTTTTCCCCCTGCTACTCACACCCCTTCAAAAGCTGTCAATGAGAGTATAGTTTTTTTGTGGATGTAAAATATACTCAATCGTCAACTATCGTATGGGTCAAGGCACGTAAGAATCAAGCACAGACTACCTGACGGGAAATATCACTGGACCAAGCATGTTTTTTGGGCACAAAATCAGGTAAATTGCAAAAGTTTGTCAGATTTTGAAACAGAGACCCTAGTGGGGGCAAGCTTGCACAGTATAGCTGCATATTGGGTTGAGTGGCTTTTTTCTTTTTTCTTTGTTGCTGCCTAAGCCTTTACACAAAACAATGGTCTTTTTGCAGCTCTCGAGTAGTATTTTATGCTAATCATCAAAGTTTTCACATCACAACTGTTCACGACGCTGATACTTGAGTAAAAATTCAAAATAAATTCAACAAACCAGAAAAACAAGCACATGGTATTAGGGAATGCATGTGTTTCGAAATATATTGAAGACTGACTTTTCAATATTAAAGAATCAGAGAGAAAATATTTTTAATACATCTGCATGTTCATGGTACTGTGACAGACTATATTAGAGTCTTCTTGAGTAAAATTTTTTATTAACACAATGTACGAAATTACAGCCTCGCATTATTTGGTGAGAGACGAGTTGATTAACTCAATTCCATTCAGAGTAACGGCTTTGGAGGAAGGTAGAAGACATGGCCAACAATGGACCATATGCAAGACGTTAGGCTGCAACTATGGGATGGAGAAACCAGCTGATTGTGGAACTCTGAATGAGGGATGATGAATTGAACTGCCAGAAAGGGGTGGAGATGAATAGATATCATGTTAGTAATGTTCATATGAAAAAAAAAACTTATCGACCACAAGACAACAATTGTATCTGCCATAGCTTCTTGGTCTGTCACATTTTTCTTTTGTTTCTTCAGCAGCAAAATTACACAAGCACACACAAAGATAAGTATAGTCTATATTGGCACACATGAATGGACCTGAATGATAAGAAAGAAGGCTCTACTGGGGCACAGATTCCACCTCTATCATGGGAGGCATTAGAGACCAAAAAACTGGAGAACAGTGACAACAGAACATCAATTTCAAGTAAAAATGAAGCTAAGAAGAGAAGGCAAATAGTTTTAACTTCCGTCTTCCGAAGAAAAATGTTAAATTTGATCCACATAACCATCTTTTAACTTATGGTTAGATTCATTTGCAGAAAAGGAAAAATAATCAGTAACCAAGTAAGGAGATTTCCCAATTTTGGCATTTGAGCAAACTATCCAAATAATTGGGAGGGTTTAGAAGGAGAAGAAAAGAAGTTTTCTTCAGAACAGCTTGTGCCTAAATTTTGCTTGCATAAATGTATAAGAAACCATTAACATATTTCTCTTCCTAATCAAGGTAGGCCCACTAATCTGAAAGGATGATATTAGAGAAAGATGCAAAGAATTACCAGATCGTCGTGAACTATCTTCCAAACCAGAGCAAAATAAAGAATCCTGCATAATGAAATTAACAAAATTCATACTACAGTAAATTATCTAGCATTAAGGATCTAATGCTACAAGATGCCACAAAACAAAAACATCTCTAGAAAAGAAGCCCATTCACTCACCTCTCTTCTCAAGATGCTGCCTACACTCATGAACCACATCTGCAGGCAACAATTACATAATAATCCTCCAAAAAAAAATTTATAAATACTGAAGTAATTCTAAAAAATAGAAAGAATCTACAAAGATGGGAATAAAAATGAAGATCTTCCAAACATGATTACCTCTCAGAAAAATCCTTGAAAAACTATGGGAAATCAATTTTGCTGAATTTAGAGGAATAATCAATACTATAGTTAATGAAATACAGAGGAGAAAATGGAATAATCTTTGTGCTCTAACAGAATGATGACATTTAAACTTGAAATCCCGATATCCTAAAAAATAAAAAAATAATGATGCATGGGAAACAAAATTCACTTCAAAATGTGTTATGTGAATCAAGCAAAATAATGTGCTATGAGGTGTTGAAATTCTTTCATTTCAACAGTCCATCCGTACTTGCTAAGCAAAATCCTGAAATATCTCTAAACTTTGAGTGGTCGAATAGTGCCAATGCCTAGAGCAAGAAATGAAGCAGGTGCTGGGCCAAGAAAACTGATCCTGCCTAACCTAAAATGGATGAGAAAAAAGCTAAAACAGAAGACTTGGCTTAGGAATATGCCCAAAGCATGCAAGGCACAAATTGCAATTAACCAAAATTTTGTGTCATAATTGTTTTAGTTTTCCAATTGCCATCCCTGTCCATGCTGAAAATAACCAATTCACTGGGCTACTAACACAGGAGGAAAGAGTTGAGATTTACCGAATGTTCTCTGGAACAATGGGCTTCACAGCCAAAATGAAACTAAGAAAGCAGTCCTCAGGTTCAGCACCAAAGTCTGATAATTTCAACTCAAGCGTTGGCTCCTGCTCTGTGAAAGAATGCAGGAAGCAATTACAATGGACACTAATAAGGGAGGAGGGACACAAAGAAAAAGGGGAATGGGGAATCTGACCCATGACACTAGCTTCAGGAGTGGATCACGGAGTGATCAAGGAAACCAGCCAACCTATCCAACTCATGTTAGATGTTGAAAATTTAGAAGATCACAAATCAAGAAAATACAAAATAAAAGAAAAGCAGAGAGGAAGAGAAGAAGACTATGTTACATGGAAAAGGGATGTTGGACTAATTTATATGCAGCTGGCCTCCTTGATGGATCCCATGAACATAGTTGCTGCAGACATGAAGAAAAAAAAATATAAGCATTAAACAATTTTTCCTAGGAATTACTAACTAAATAAAATTGTACAGACAAATCTCACTTGGATTAAATCAATAGCTTCTGGGCTTGCGTTTGGAATGATATCAGAGAGGTTTGCAGGTAAGATCTATCCAAAAGAATGATACAGTGAGATAAAGCCAAAGCAATATAAAAATTGCAGTAAACAGGTCCATGCAAAAGCTTGCCTTTTCATAATTAATAATGCCATATAATCGAGAGGCATTTGTCCTTCAGCGAAGATATTCAGGTTTCTTAGTACCAAGTAACAGCATATCTTGAAACAATTGGTCTATCTCACTGTCCATTGAAGAACTGTTTTGGAGATGTAAATAGAAAGTTCCTCCTTACGTTTCTCCTATTTTGAGTTACACCATATGTTTCATTAAAACTCAAAATGACGAGGTTACATGACTCAAAAATACTGGACATGTTCCAAAGCAATTACCAGTTAAAAAATACAAACAAATTCTTCCTTGTTTGAACCAGCAAAATGCACAGAAAAATGTCAAAGAAATAAAGCATACCAGGACAGGGAGAATAAATGGACTTATTAGAGGTAAGTGCAAAGAATAATTTTTTACACACATTTTTCTACTAAGACCTTATAAACAATAAATGCAGGATGATATAATCACCTTTCACCAGGGAAATAGGGGAGAAATTGAAAAGCTCAGCTAGGATTGCGCCAGCTGCCCACATGTCTTGTATATTATTCATTTGTTAATCACCACTTGAAGAAGAACAAAGAGATAATAAATCTCAAGCTTGATATAGGAAAATCTCATGCAGCCTAATCTACTGGGATATGGCAACACCAAAAAAAACCTCAAATATTTTCTTAAAACTTTTCATAATGAACAGGAGTACAATAAAGAACCAATAAAGATTGTGCTTACCAACTGCAGGAGTGTATAATTTGGACTGTAACAGGACTTCTGGTGCTCGATACCTAGGATGCCCACAAATGCCATAAAATGTAAAAAATAATCAATATGCATAGCCTGGCCTGACACACTCGAGACATTCCACGGGGAGCACGTGCATGCACACAATAAGATAACACGATTTAATAGTAAGACCCTTCCCCAACTACCAGACAATCATTACAGATGCACAAAATAAGATACTGTGATTGAATATGATACACTCACCAGCGTGTGGAAACATATTCGGTATAAGGAGGAACCAATGATAATTCTCTTAGCCAATCCGAAGTCGGGGGTTTAAGAACGTCATTTGTCACCAGCAAATTCTCAAGGGAAAAATGGGTCTGCTGTTAATTTCTTTAGATAAAATATTTCAAACTATAAGATGCACTAAAACACAACACTGATAATATGTTATACCTGGTTTAGATCTCGGTGAAAATATCCACTTCTATGGAGATGATTAAGCCCATGCAGCAATTGAGACATAAAGCTAAGATTTTAAATCTCATCCTCTGAAAAGGGTCCTCTTTGTTCTTTCATTATTTGGTATAGAGATTATAGTTCTGGAAACATGAACTTTGGAATCAAACACATATTACATGATGAGATAAATTTGATCAACTGGGTTCATCAACTTTCAAATAAAAAAGTGTGATATCATTTTGGATGATATGCAATAAAGAGAAATAAACCACATATCAATGAGAAGGGTAAAGGTCCTCTCACCCTGATGCACCAAAACCAGGAACATCTTATTGTTTTCCCTACAACCTCCTTCAACTTTATGATATTGGGGTGATTTAATTACGAAGTACCTGGGCAAAGCATTTGACTTATCAATCAAAACAATGAGAAGGACTTATCTATTTGATTTAGCAATCTGCAAAATGTGAAAGCTCATATTCAACAATATTGAACCATTAAAATTTCCATGGGAGATACCTTAATCTCGGAATCTCCAGTATTCCTCCCAGAAAAGAACTTCCTCTTCATCTTTTTGACTGCAACCTGAGGTCAGAAAAATAGAATAAAACTAGGATGGTTATGTTAATGTAAAATTGCCCTACCTGCACACTCTGAACTAGATCACTCTTATTACAAAACTAGAAATAACATTTAATCTTAATTTCATCTTTGCCTCAATATTTCTTTAAAATGCAGTTATCAACTCCACACAATATGAAAGAGTTTATCAAAAGTATCTATCAAAAAGTTCACAATTAGTTGGCAAACTAAATAAGTTGAGAGGTAAAAATCGAATATATATATATATATTATGAGAAAGATTAATTTCTTTTGTAGGAGAAGCATACAATCTTATTTGTTCTCCAATCACGAGCCTTATATACACTACCACAAGTGCCATCACCAAGCTCCTCCAAAATTTTATATCTGGAAAAAAGAATTCAGATAGCAACAAACTATAAGAATAAAAAATTGTGAACCTTTTGATTTTAGAAATCCAATGCATTTGAGCAACTAACCTTTCCATTATTTAGTTTAGATTACAACCCACAATCTTTCAGTGGAATTTAAACAGCCTCCAAGAAGAGGTGTCTACGCTGTCAACACAGTTTTGGTCATTGGCTTCTAGATATGGTATAGTGCTTACGTCTAGCATCAAGCATTTGGCAACGTCAAGAATCAACTTGTCATTGTAGGAGTGGATTCACAATCACGAAGAAATTTATCAACATTTTGCAACCCTCCACGTGAACTCCAGAGACCAAGCATTAAACTTAGCCGAAGAGTGTTTATATTCTTTACAGATATGCTTCACTTATACCCTCATATAAAAAACTGGGGCTGTTGAGCTGCAGTAGATGGTAAAGAAAAACAAAATTAATTTTCAAACTCTGAACAAATTCAACCATTCAAACATGAAGCAAAGATCATGTCTTTTTAAGGAGCCACAACTTAACTGTTTTCTTGTACTTGGTCACCACAAAGAAGCAGACAGAGAAAGAAAATCGAACCCAATAATTTCGTTAGGCTTGAGGCTAACCTTTTTTTCCCTTCTGTTGTTTGGATACTGTCAAGATTTTAATGCCTGCCCCTATTCTACTTTGTTCAAAGATTAAGCCAAGCATTTTTTGAAAATGACAAATCTATTAGAGCTATATCCCCTCCCACTAATCCAAGCCCAACCACTAAAATATATACTCAATTAGAAAAGTAATTCAATACTCTAAAAGAATCAAACTTTAGAATATCAGTTATAAATATAAAGTATTTGTTTACTACAAACAATCATCTACTCATTTAAGCCCTTACGTTTCTATGTACACACTTGGGAGCTAAAGCAACAAAGACTAAGACCCAGAATTCATTTTTTTTGTTTCTTTTTTCTTTCTTCTTTTATTCCTTCATTCTTAAGAACCAACCACAGCCTAAAATGAGAACCTCAAGTGGTATTTCAATCCTGAAAACAGCTAAAAAAACAATCAAACACAAAAGCCTGAAATTCAGAAAATTAGAGAAAAATAACAAAAAGAAAAATGATAAAATTACACCTTAACTCACAATTCATTCTGAAATTGAGACAACCAGAGAAAACTTTAGGAGCAGGATATAGATCAGCAATGCATATAAATTTTTAAGGAGAAACCAAGAAAGAAAATTTTAGAGAGAATAACTTTGGTTTGAGAGGAAGGGGAAGCTTCAGAAGAGAGAAAATTTGGATTGCTGGTGAAGCCATGAGAGGGAGAGGATTACGCATAAGAAGCAAAGAAGAAGAAACCAAGCAAATTATTAAAAAAATACGAAATTATAAAAAATATTTGTTTGTAACCATTTGATTGGTTTGTTATATCATTAAAAGTCAAAAAAAGAAAATGTCTCCACTTGGTGGAAGGGAGGTGGACCCATGCAATTGCCCCAAAAGTGTTGTGGGTCTTTACCTTGAGAAATTATACAATGACACTGTGGTACCATGTCAGCATGTACATTTTCCATTTAAATATAGCCACATGTCTGTTCTTTTAAACAGCTGGACTCATCAATTTATTTATATAAATAGAATTAAATGATATTTTTTAGATTTATCCTCCCCCTTTTTTATTTGAATTGTTCTTAACCTCTAGATTTTTTTAAATACTAAAATGATTTTAATTGAATTAAAAACTCATTTTAAGAATCCTTTTTAGAAAGAAAAGACCATTTAAAAGAAGTAAATTGAAAATATTATATTCTAGATTCTTTGGAGAATGTTGAACAAATTGAAAGTCTATCTCATGTTCATGAATAAAAAACATTACAATCAGGAAATTTGCAATTTCCATAACTCATGAGGACAGCTAAATATGAAAAAATAAAAGGTGTTGATAATTTACAAAATTTGACTTAATGAAGTCCAGCTCTTACAATGGTTAGAGATTTTACAAAGTTAGTACTGAATTTCTATCTCTTTAATGATAAAAGAAAGTATATCTCAAATTTCTAATCCTAGTTTAACCCAAAAAAAATAAAAAATAAAAATCCATAAATGATGGGGATGAGTATCATTGTAGAGAACAACTGAAGCACTACCATATCTCAAAATGACCTAGGCTGCTAGATAATAGGCCTCTCTTGAAAACCCATTTGCTCAATCAATTTGATAATGTCAAGGCAATGCTGAGGTTCCTCTTTCTTTACTAGGATCTCCAGATATGGTAAAACTGCAGCCTTTTCCTTGATGTCATTGTGTCTTAATAGGTCAGAGAGCAATTCTTCACCTTGTTCAGCCCTGCCTTCACTATAAAAACCGAATCACTGAACAGTATGATGAAACAGATGGAAACAAACCATGGTTCAGAATCGTTTTCATGAAGTCCAGACAGTGATCATATTGGCGTTCCTTGCAGTAGCTGTTGATGAGGACACAAACAGCCTCTCAGGAAGCAGACCGCGTTTTAGTAAATCTTTGGTAATCTGATCTGTTATAAGTCTTTTGGCATATTGCGATGTCTTAGTACTTTATCTTTTAAGCAAAAGCTCTCCAATCTTGTTGACCACAATGCAAAATGAACAGGAAACTCAAAACACCATCATTTACAGAATATGGTAGCAAGAGAATTATAACCGTACACATCACTGGATGCATTAATACACACAACCTTCTCATCTAGCTACATAAATTTGGGCAGTTCCAAGCATAGTATCAACTAGGTTCTACATTCATCTTTCCAGTAGCATGCCCATCAATGCTCTTAGCCGAAGCGTCCTCTGCCTTGGTCAGGAGGTTTGAATCTATTATTGTCTCTAGCTTCCTTCTCTCACCAACTTAAGAACATAATCCAGGTTCTGGGCCTTGGGAGATAAGAGCAGTGGCACCAGTTGCTTTTTGGAAAAGGCAATTTTTCCCAAAGCAAAGTTCGCTACGCACTGAGGCCTGGAGTGAATCTATTACCTTACCATTTGCACTCAAATTAGGCTCAAAAGTTGACCAAGGAATGCCAGTTGCACAATGGATCACAGCATCATATTTTCGACCGGATGGACTCTTCAGAGTTGCTCCTTCTGGGGTCTTGTAGTCAATAACCTCATCAGCACCTAGGCTCTTGACCAATTCAAGGTTACGAGCTCCACAAGTGGCTGTCACATGAGTGTTTCCGAGCTTTGCTAGTTGAACTGCATAGAGACCTACACCACCCGAAGCAGCTGTGATGAGAATGTTTGCTTGCTTGCCACTTCCATCAAGCTTGATCCCAGCAGATTGGAGAAGGGCCTGGTGAGCAGTGAGACCAGCAACAGGTAATCCTACGGCGGTGGCTGCTGAAACTTCAGGTGGCCTTGCAGCAGTCAAGCTTTCCTTAGTCACGGCAAGCTCAGCTAGTCCACCTCCGTTCTAAAATAAAATATCCCGTGAACAGAAGAAACAGACAAACCGGCTTAGCATGGACCAATTAAATGATGCATGACATATTATAAGTGAGACATTCTACCACCTGGATTTCTAATTCAGCGCATTAGGAGTGGTTTCTACATGCAAAAGTTCAGTTTCATGCCAACTGTAATGACACTAGGGAAAGAGGCACAAAATACCGACGAGGGGTTACTGAGGGTTTTACAGACACAAGGATTCTGGTGGATCAATGGATACTACTTTACAAATAGGTAGAAAATTATTCATAGATGTTTTATGGAAAGAATAGCTATATTATGTTCTGAAGTATATGCATGTTCAAGTGAAATGGGGAACATTTTCATGTCAAGTGAACCAAAACATATGGAAACTTACAAGAGGGTTAACCATAGCTACAACTTTGTCACCAGCTTTGAATTTTTTCACTCCTGGTCCTACCTGTAAAACCTCTCCTGCCACATCAGTACCTGTTCCAAATTTCAACAAGGAATATCTTCAGTCAACAGAACAAATACTCAGAAAAGGTGGTCCAATGAAAGTTCAATACGTTAGGTTTTAAATCTCATCAAAGAAAATGCATACTCCTTCCCTCCCAAAAACACAGAAAGGCCACCTAGAAGCTATTTGGACCAAATAAATAAGAAAACAGAAACATTCAAATGCAAATTATTAGCATGTTAAGGGTATACAGAACACTCATCCTATGTTTTTCAAGACGAAGCTCAATATAATATTTGGAAAGAAGAACATAATTAAAGAGGTGTAAACATGAAAAGCATCCCCTAGATAGCATAATGTCTCAAGAAGATAGCAAAACCAAATTACCAGGTATGTGTGGAAATCTGCCAGGAACAATGGCCACAGCATGCCTTTCTGAACTTTCCAATCAAATGGGTTTACTAGCTGCCTCCAATTTCATTAACACCTCATCTTTGTTTGGATTGGGAATTGGAAACTCAACATGCTGCAATTAGCACCAAAATTGAGTGAGGGCCAATGACTAAACAATAATATGTTCTTCAATGCATAAACAAATTGAATGTTTCCCAAGTACAAAAGCTAGTCTTGGTCATTCTCAACCACAACCTCAATCCCTGCCCCCTCCTCCCTCCTCCCCCCTCCCCCAACAGAAAAAAACATGGAAAGGAGAAAACTCAGAAAAGCCTCTCCCTTTATATTTTCCTTCTAACATTTCAAATATTCAATTACTCTAACAATAACAAGTACTTGAAAAAGGACCCATTATGTCACCTGCCCATTTCATTACAAGGTTTGGACACCATGTGAAAATGGGTTTCAATTAATTTTCTTATAGTGGAAAATGGTTTTTCTTCAAGGACAATCAGGGAGTATAATTCAAGAGAAACAAAAGGAAAGGAAACTAATTTGACAGAGGGAAACAAAATAATTCGAAAGAGAAACAAAGAAAGGAAACTAATTTGACAGAGGGAAACAAAATGAGTAACCTTTAAGCCAGAAGGTCCTCCACCGTAGCCATCATACTGAACCGCATGCATAACATTTTTCGCCATGGCCTCAGTTTTGTTCAGAAGAGTCGACCGAACTTGAAGCTGCTCTCAGATTTTAAGAAGTACGCTTGGGTGCACCGTACACCACTGTGAGACATGTGAATTGACTAAATAGCCCCCGCTCTATCGTGGAACAAACTGGTACACATGTCACCCGCAAACAGAGAAAATGTGTCATCTATAAACACATTCACTTCTCTTGACCATCAGAGTAACAGGAAGACTTTTGAGTTATCTTGTTGATGAGGTTGTGAGACAGGAAGGTGAGGAGGAAGAAATAGAATGGTTAGCGGTGGGACGGTATCATAAGATAAATACACATTGACCACAATGGCGTCGTTCCGTGCCTCACCGACTTCAATCTGGCTGTCGTACTCGAACTTTCCAGATTCGGATAGTTGTGTGGGCTTCACACAGCTGGTATCATCTGACATTCGGCACGGCCAACCTAGTGGCTGTTCCCTTCGGAGGGTTTGCTTCTGATCGAGCAGCCAGGTACTTTGGCATGAGAGGAAGGCTATGTAGGATGATTGCCAAAAATCCCACATCGACAAAATAAGTCATCATACTAAGGTTTATAATGACTAGCATGACATTTTAAATTGCCGAACCTAATAGAATGGGCTTATAACTGGCTGCTCATTAAACCTTGATCTTGGTGGTGAAGTCGCACAAAGCACAACCCCAACCCAACCCTCGGGGTTAGTAGGGTTCCCCCGACCAGAGTTTTATTTCTCAATTTTCCTGATTTCTTCACTGTACTTGCAGTTTACAAATCAAGTCAAAGCCTTCAATTCCACCAGTTTGGCAGGGGCTTATTGTCCTAAAATTTTTTAAATCAAATATATAAAATTAAAAAAGGAAAAAAATAAAAAGACAAACGATCTGTTTCAAACGACTTCCTCTTATTTCTACCGAAAAACAAACGACTCCATTAAAGACATGAAGTTTATGTCCATCCCACACTACAGTGTTCTACTAAGGCTCCACAATTATCTTCCCAGTCGCGTGTCCATCAATAATCTTAGCCCAAACATCTTCAGCCTTGCTCAGAGGATGCTTCCAGTGGATCACAGTCTTGAGCTTTCCTTCCTTCACTAACTTGACAAATAATCAAGGTTCTCACTCTTGGCACTCATGAACATTGGCACCAGCTGCTTCTTGGAGAAGGTGAGTTTCTTCAGAGTAAAAGTAGCAAAGGCACTTGGACTAGGAGTAAGGTCTATAACCTTCCCGTTGGTGCTCAAATTAGGCTCGAAAGTTGACCATGGAATGCCCGTTATTGCGCAATGGACAACCATGTCATATTTCCTACCAGATGGGCTATTCAGAGCTGCTCCTTCTGGGGTCTGTAGTCAAGAACCTCATCTGCCCCCAAGCTCTTGACAAATTCGATGTTACGAGCACCGCATGTGGCTGTAACATGAGTGTTTCCGAGCTTTGCTAGTTGGACTGCATAATGACCCACACCACCAGAGGCAGCAGTAATCAAGAAGTTCTTTTTCTGGCCACTTCCGTCGAGTTAAGCCCTGCAGCTTGGGTGAGAGCCTGGAGAGCTGTGAGACCAGCCATAGGTAAGCCTGCACCTTGAGATGCTGAAACTTCAGGTGGCCTGGCAACTGTCAAGCTCTCACTAGCTGTGGCAAACTCAGCCAGTCCACCTCCATTCTAACAAACAAATGAAATTTATAAGTGAAACTTGTTACCAGTGCAACATATTTTTCAGAGAAAGGGAAAGATTAACCGAAGGAATACAATGAAGGCTTACAGCGAGGGTGATATATGCCACAACTTTGTCGCCCGGTTTGAACTTTTGGACCCCTTTTCCAACTTCCACAACCTCTCCAGCAACATCAATAGCTGTTCCCAATATTTTCATTAGCCAATCAATGTTAACAAACCAACCTACCAGCCTAAGACTCACAAACACTGCTTGTATAACTCACAAAACTCTTCTCGTAACATAGTAATGATGTTCACCCATTTTAAAAATCGAAGCACAAATTTGTTTCAGAATCCAACTGAATTTATCTACCTCAACTCTCCCAATAATTCCACAAATGAATAAAAGTCTCAATATGAGAGATTTTATCGAAGAGTCGAGACGCATTAATCTGTAACCATTATGATCACTTCTTCAAAGAGGGCAATCTCTTTGGGACACAAGAGGGTATGCTTTATGTTCCAATGATGTAGTAATCAATAAAAATCAGGCAGTTTATTGACCAGTATGTTGCAGCTTATATGCTACCAAATGAATGACATGAATATAAGAAGAGGTTTAGGGGAACACCAGGCAAAACGGAGAATTACCAGGTATATGAGGGAATTTGGGTGGAAAAAAAAAGGCCGCAACTTGCCTTTCTGAATTCTCCAATCAATAGGGTTTATAGTAGCTGCTTCCAATTTCAGCAAGATCTCACCTTTCTTTGGAGTGGGCACTGGAACCTCTACATGCTGCACCAAACATAAAATATATTTAAAACAATTTATTAATGTCTTTTTACACTTGCATGATTTCGTCCACTGATTTATTGCTTTCGAAAAGCAAAGAGGCACAAACAAGTAAACATTCAACACAACCCTGAAGCATTTTCTCACTGGTTGTTCAGTTTCTCTTTTTTCCCTTTTGGGATTTCAAGGCCGAACATATTTTTTATGCACTCAGTTTTAAGCCTGAACTCTCCCACCACTCTAAAAGTTGATACTTTTTTTTTCTTTACACACGGAGAATATTAAGGGTTAACAAAATGTCAGAAGCAAAAATCACAGCAGGGAATGAAATATAAGATAATTCTACGAAATAACATTGCTAGAAGAAACAAGTAGATAAAGAAGGAACCTTTAAACCAGAAGCTCCTCCACCATATCTGTTGTACTGAACCGCACGCATAAGCTTTGTCGCCATGGCTGCCAATGTCGTACCCTGAGTCAGCAGAGACAGACGAGAAAGGAAAGATCCTAGATTTTACGAGAGAGAGAGAGAGAGGAGGACGTGTTACTCCATTCTTGTGGAATGGTTTTGACGTATATATAGGCTGTGCTTTCTTTGAAAAGTGCTATAGGTTGTGCTTTCTTGAAAAAGTTTTATTTTCACAATGTGTTGGCCGAAAATTGAATCAAATTTTTATTTTTATTTTTTGAAAAATTCTGATTGCCATTTTGAACCAAACTTTTACAATTCAATTTTTAGCGGCAAGTTCCACTCATGAACTCGCATTAGTATCAGACAGCATCATACCAAGTGGCACTCAAATTAGGCTGAAAAGTTGACCAAGGAATGCCAAATGGATCACATCACAGCGTCATATTTTGGACCAAATGGAGATGGACGCTTCTCTTGTAGAGCTGCTTGCTCCTTCTGAGGTCTTGACCAAGTCAAGGCTACGAGCTCCACAAAAGTGCGAGTGGCAGTCACATGAGGTACGTGTGAAAATTGGTGAGGCAACAAAGTCCACAGCATACCTTTGTCAAAACTTTCCATTTCCAATCAAATGGGGTTGACTTTAGACTAGCTGCCTCCAATTTCAGCAACACCTCTCCCTTGATCTTTGTTTGGATTTGAAATTTCAACATGCTGCAATTAGCACCAAAATTGATTAAGGGCCAATGACTTAACAATAATATGTTCTTCAATGCATAAACAAATTGTATGTTTCCTTTCCAATTACAAAAGCTAGTCTTGGTCATTCTCAACCACAACCTCCACCACAGCCTACGAGAAGAAAAGTAAGAACTGGGATGTCACCCCACGACACTGTTTGCTCAATCCCCAATCAACCACCTATGCCACACGTGATATGTGCTATCCACGTGACATGCAAGTTTTTCTCCTACCCGTACCTCTTCCCTAAAAAAAAAACATTAGCAAAAGGAAAGGAGAAAACTCTAAGAAAAGACTCTCCCTTTATCTTTTCCTTCATAACATTTAAAATTTTGATTTACTCAAACAAGTACTTGAAAAAGATCCATTAGGCACCATGTGAAAATGGGTTTCATTTAATTTTCATATGGTTTATAGTGGACAAGTTGATCGTGTAATGTAAAGGGTTTTTCTTCAAGGACAAACATGGTATAATTCAAGAGAAACAAAAGGAAACTAATTTGACAGAGGGAAACTTTTATTTAGAAATTGAAGAAATGTTATTTGAATAACCTCTAAGCCAGTAGGTCACCTCACACCACAGCCTGCATGCATAACATTTTTCGCCATAGCCTCCCTCAGTTTTTTTTTTTTTGCCACCCTAAGCCTCCCTCAGTTTGCTCAGAAGAATCGACCGAACTTGAAACTCGTCTCAGATTTTATGAGTAACTTGCGTTGTTGCTAGTGCGTAATTAGCCCACGTCTATAGTAAAAACAGAGTAGATTTGTCTTTTTTATTTTTACGTTTTGCTAAAAACAGAGTAGATTTGTTCATGATTCATAATGCTTCTGCTTTTTATTTTTTAGATATTTATATTTCATTTGATTATATCAACCATCGTCATCTCTCTCTAGAGTCTAAACCCATATTACTGGCTTGGTAACTGAGTAAATTCTTTTTGAGAGAACCATATGAATTCACTGTGAAATATATAATCAACATGAAAATGAACAATATACAATCCAAACCTCATTATTTACAACATTGATTCAGGATTATAAACCCCAACATTATTATATAATTTTATATTACACATAACATACCATCTGTATCAAACAACTTCCATCAAGTACTGAGGTTTATATCCCACTATAGTTTTCTACTTAAGGCTCCACAATTATCTTCCCAGTCGCGTGTCCATCAATACTCTTAGCCCAAGCATCTTCAGCCTTGCTCAGAGGATGCTTCAGTCGATCACAGTCTTGAGCTTTCCTTCCTCACTAACTTGACAAGATAATCAAGGTTCTCACTCTTGGCACTCAAAAACAGTGGCACCAGCTGCTTCTTGGAGAAGGTGAGTTTCTTCAGCACAAAAGTAGCAAAGGCACTCGACTAGGAGTAAGGTCTATAACCTTCCCATTGGCGCTCAAATTAGGCTCAAAAGTTGACCAGGGAATGCCCGTCTAGCAATGGACCACGGCGTCATATTTCCTACCAGATGGACTATTCAGAGCTGCTCCTTCTGGGGTCTTGTAGTCGAGAACCTCATCTGCCCCCAAGCTCTTGACAAATTCCAATGTTACGAGCACCGCACGTGGCTGTAACATGAGTGTTTCCGAGCTTTGCCAGTTGGACTGCATACTGACCCCACACCACCAGAGGCAGCAGTAATCAATATGTTCTTTTGCTGGCCAGATTCGTCAGCTTGACCCCTGCAGCTTGGGTGAGAGCCTGGTGAGCTGTGAGACCAGCAACAGGGTAAGCCTGCACCTTCAGCCGCTGAAACTTCAGGTGGCCTGGCAACTGTCAAGCTCTCACTAGCTGCAGCAAATTCAGCCAGTCCACCTCCATTCTAACAAACAAATGAAATTTATAAGTGAAACTTCCTTGAGAATGGAGAACTTAACCAAAGGAATAAAATGAACACTTACAGCGTGGGTGAGAAATGCCACAACTTTGTCCGCCCGTTCTAACTTTTGGACCCCTTGTCCAACTTCTACAACCCTCTCCAGCAACATCAGTAACTGAACCCAAGATTGTCATTAGCTAATCAATGTTAACAAACCAACCTATCAGCCTATGAATCACAAAACAACTCTTCTAACAATATATGAATGATATTCATCCATTTAAAAATCAATGCACAAATTTGTTTAACTTTTCTACCTCAACTCTTCCAATACTTCCACAAATGAATAAAGTCTGAATGAGACATTTTACTGAAATACATTAATCTGTAACCATTATGATCACTTTTCAATTTTCACTTCTTCATAGATGGCAATCGCTTCAGACACAGAGGGCATGCCTTATGTTCCAATGATGCAGTAATTAATCAAGATCAAATAGTTTATCAATCAATACGTTACCAGAAAGTTAACTGTTTCTGGGAACAGGCAAATTATAGAACTTAAAAAAATTGAGTAAATTTACATCACCAAAACTACAGGCAGTGATAAAAGAATTGCAAAAACAAGACAGCACAGTCTGTAAAGGAGGCAGGTAAAAAACTGGAGTCTTCAATTCTTGTCACCAGAGAGCATTCAATTTTTTATTCATTTTTCAGTTGAGCTTGATACCATGTTGGTCATCCCAGAAACACCGGTGTGCCGAAAAGGCATAACCTTTTTTTGGTGTTGTGGAATAATTTCTATATTATAAGGTCAAAGATGCATAGACCTGAAATACACAACTACAAGCACCAGGTAAAACAGCACTTACCAGGTATATGAGGGAATTTGCGTGGCAAAAGAGGCCGCAACATGCCTTTCTGAATTTTCCAATCAACTGGGGTTTAAACTAGCTGCTTCCAATTTCAGCAAGATCTCACCTTTCTTTGGAGTGGGGACTGGAACCTCCACATGCTGCAAACAAACATAAATTATAAACAATTTTTAAGTTCTCTACAAGTAAGTTAATATTCAACACAACCCTGAAGCATTTTCTCATTGTTTGTTCTGTTTCTCGTTTTTCCTTTAGGATTTCATGGCCAAAAATATTTTCATGCAATCAATTTTAAGCCTGCACTCTCCCACCCACCACTCTAAGAGTTAATACAGTTTTTTTTTTTCTTTCTACACACCACAGAATATTAAGCGGTTAACAAAATACCAGAAGCAAAAATCACAGCAGGAATGAAAGATGAGAGAAAACAAGTAGATAAAGAAGGAACCTTTAAACCAGAAACTCCTCCACCGTAGCTGTCGTACTGAACCGCATGTATAAGCTTCGACGCCATGGCTGATGCCATACCCTGAGTCGGCAGAGACACTAGAAGGGAAGATCCAAGATTTGAACACAGAGTGAGAGAGAGAGAGAGAGAGGACGCGTACTAGATTCTTGTGGAATGATTTTGACGTATAACACCGCATATACCACACGTGGATGCATCTCAAGTTGCCAACTGTAAAATTAATTAAAATGACGGAAATACCCTGTCATTTTGATGTATACCATATATAGGTTGTGCTTTCTTTCAAAAAGCGCCATAGATTGTGCTCCCCAAAATAGGTCATTTTGATTTATACCCTGTCATTTTGATTTTATAATGTGTTGGTCGACAATTGAATCAAATTTTTACAACCGGTTTTTAGGGGAAAGTTCTACTCACTAGCTCGTATTAGTGTCGGAGCCTAATTTCACTCAACAATACCTTATAACTCTTGAATTTCTCAACAAAATAAAAAAAAAAAGGCACAAAGTATTAATACATTGTTCTAATGCACATAAAATTTACAGTCCCCAAAAAAGTTTATGAAGTTTACAATCCTTAATATAAGTACATGTAGTTCACAATTTGAAGATACAATATTTTGGCTACCTAAGGCTCCACAATGATCTTCCCAGTAGCATGGCCATCAATACTCTTAGCCCAAGCATCTTCAGCCTTGCTTATAGGATGCTTTGAGTCAATCACCGTCTTGAGCTTTCCTTCCTTCACCAATTTAACAAGATAATCCAAGCTCTCGGCCTTGGGGATCATGAGCAATGGCACCAAGGACTTCTTGGAGAAAGTGAGTTCTTTAAAAGAAATGTAGTGAAAGAACTTGCATTTGGAGCAATGTCTATAACTTTCCCCTTTTGCACTCAAATTAGGCTCAAAAGTTGACCAAGCAATGCCGGTTGCACAGTTGATCACAGCATCATATTTCCGGCCAGACGGGCTCTTCAGGCTGCCCCATCCGGGGCCTTGTAGTCAAGAACTTCATCTGCCCCTAAGCTCTTAACCAATTCGACGTTACGAGCTCCACAAGTGGCTGTGACATGAGTGTTTCCGAGCTTTGCTAGTTGGACTGCATAGTGTCCAACGCCACCTGAGGCAGCAGTGATCAATATGTTCTTCTGCTTGCCAGTTCCGTCAAGCTTGATCCCTGCAGATTGGGTGTAGCCTGGTGAGCCGTGATGCCGGCAACAGGTAAGCCTGCACCTTCAGCTGCTGACACTTCAGCTGGCCTGGCAACCATAAATCTCTCATTACTTGAAGCAAACTCAGCCAGTCCACCTCCACTCTATCAAATATGTAATATCACAACAGACATATTGTGAGGCATATATGACATCATTAAGTAACAAGAACATGAATTTGATGTGTGGAAATCCTAACCAGAAACAAGCAAAGGAATAAAATGGCACTTACAAAATGGCTGAGCAATACCACAACTTTGTCACCCACTTTGAACTTTTTGGCTCCTTGTCCAACCTCTACAATCTCCCCAGCCACATCAGTTGCTGTTTCACATAATGCCACCAGCCAACATTAACAAACCAACCAAATCACAAAACAAGTCATGTGTTTTACCATAAGAAGATGAAAATCAATGCGGAAGTTTCAGAATCCTGTTTGCCAACATGTTTATGCACAAAACTAAAAAATTACGCACTCATTACAAATGCCAACAAAAACAAAAACAATCACAAACCAGAGTCAAAACAGAATTACCAGGTATTTGAGGGAATTTTCCTGGGAAGAGAGGCCGCAACTGGCCCTTCTGAATTTTCCAATCAACTGGGTTTAGACTGGCTGCTTCCAATTTCAGCAAGACCTCATTTTTCTTCCGGGGTTGGGATTGGAACCTCGACATGCTGCAACAAACATAACAGTTACATAACAATTTGTAAAAGGTTGTTCCTTTATTGCTGTTAATCCAAGCAAAATTAGATTGATGGAAACTAAAAGAAGAATAGGAGCAGATAAAGAAGGAACCTTTAATCCAGAAGGTCCTCCACCATAGCTGTCGTATTGAATTGCATGCATAAGCTTGGCCGACATGGCTGATGATACACAGAGACAGAGTTACGAGATTTTTAAAATTGGGTTCCTTGAGTTTTATGGTACCCCCATGTCACATAAATGACAAACACTAAGGACGCTCATTGTTTTCTTCGCTTTATTTTTTGTTTCTTTTTTATTTATTCAGTTATATATAATACGAAAAGTAGAGATAATTGGATTGTGTCCCATGTTATAAACCAGAACTTGGTTTGCTTGAGAAAGTCATGATGATGATAATTTAAAATAAAAAAAATACAAGTGATAATTTATACGAATAAATTAATTGTTTTTGAGGAGAGGAACTCAAACTTGTACAGCAACTGTCCCTGCCCAACTGCCCTAACCCCACATTGCAACTGCCCAACTGCCCCTAGCCCACATTGCAACATTGCAACAACGATATGATTAATAGTGTGGTGTTTGAGCATTTTGTTTGATTAGTGATATATTCTAATTAATATCCCATATAATACTAGCAGTTGAAAATGAGCATTCATCCCAATCTTCTCATTTACAATATCCAATCATGAATAAAACCAAAAAGTCCACACATTATTATATTAACACCCTTCTTCTGTTGCACATGAATTTTTTAATACAATCCCAAAAAAAAAAAATCATGAGGTTTAAACTCCCAAGATATTTTGCCTACCTAAGGCTCCACAATGGTCTTCCCAGTGCATTGGCAATTGATTCTCTTAGCCCAAGCATCTTCAGCCTTGCTCAGAGAATGGTTTGAAATCAATCACAGTCTTGAGTTTTTCCTTCCTTCATCAACTGAACAAGACAATCCAAGTTCTCAGCCTTGGCATTTATCATCAGTGGCACCAGCCTCTTCTTGGAGAAAGTGATTTTCTTTAGAAGGAAAGTAAACAAGGAACTTGCACCAGGAGTAAGGTCAATGACCTTCCCTCTTGCACTCAAATTTGGCTCAAAAACTGACCAAGGAATGGCTGCTGATGCACTGTGGATCACCAAATCATATTGTCGACCTGACGTGCTCTTCAGAGATGCCCCCTCAGATGTCTTGTAGTCAAGAACCTCATCTGCCCCTAAGCTCTTCACCAACTCAATGTTTCTAGCTCCACAAGTGGCTGTTACATGAGTGTTTCCAAGCTTTGCTAGTTGGACTGCATAGAGACCAACACTGCCAGCGGCGCCAGTGATCAGTATGTTCTTGAGCTGGCCAGTTCCATCAAGCTTGATCCCTGCAGCTTTGGTGAGAGCTTGGTGGGCTGAGAGACCAGCAACAGGCAAGCCTGCACCTTCAGCTGCTGAAACTTCAGGAGGCCTAGCAACTACTGATTTCTCTTTAGCTGCAGCAAACTCAGCCAGCCCACCTCCATTTGATGACAAGAGACAAAACTGAGGCCCAAAATTAAGAAGCAGCTAAATTTTATCTTCAAGCAAAGGTGAGTGCTTACACTATAAGTAAGTAAGGCCACAACTTTGTCACCAACTTTGAACTTTTGAACTCCTTGTCCAACCTCTACAATCTATCCAGCCACATCAGTAACTGTTCCCCATAATCACATCATCAGCCAAAGTTAACAAATCAACAACCTACCAGCCTAAGACTTGAAGACATATTGAATGCATAAATCAGAACAGGTCATCATTTTTCAGCTTGGGAACAATATTTGTTTCAGAATCCAACTAATCCATCTGCCTCAAAACCAATAACACTTCCACATATGAAACACTATATGAACTATTATCCTAATTTCTTATAAATGTCAAATAGGCTTATATCTGACATGTCTACCAGAAAAAATTGTTAAAGTACAGACCACCGGCAAGAGAGAATTACCAGGTGTGTGAGGCAATTTGCGTGGGAGAAAAGGCCGTGCTATGCCTTTCTGAATTTTAAAATCACCTGGATTTAGACTAGCTGCTTCCACTTTCAGCAAACCTCCTCTTTCTTTGGAGTGGGGATTGGAATCCTCAACATGCTGCAACAAAACATAACAAAAGTATAACAGTTGATTAAGGTAGGTATAGCTCCAGACATAGACAAGGAACACAAAAGGCCTAAAAGAAGCAAGCTGCAAATCAGCAAGAAACAAGTAGTACAATGTCTCAGAGTCTTAAACCCATTTCTCTTTAGAGCAAGCAGCACAAGCAACTCTCTTCACAAGTTCTGCCCAACATTTTTCACTGGTTGTAAATTCTCTCCCTTTTCCCCTTTACAATCTCAATCTTGAACACATTTTGATGCACTCAATTCGAAATTGGGACGAATAGAAATGAAAATGTCAGAATCAAAAAATATATATATATATATATATTCAAAGACTTTTGCAAGAACATTGGCAGAGCACATGAAGGAACAGGAGCAGATAAACTAAGAACCTTTAAACC
The DNA here is from genome assembly GCA_018703695.1 of Prunus fruticosa. NCBI lineage: Eukaryota > Viridiplantae > Streptophyta > Magnoliopsida > Rosales > Rosaceae > Prunus > Prunus fruticosa. Next base: position 38,190,085 of record CM031924.1, on the reverse strand, counting down.
AGAAGGTCCTCCACCATAGCTTTTGTACTGGACCGCATGCATAAGCTTTGCCGCCATGGCTTCCAAACTCAGAGACAGAGAGGGCTAGAATTGTGAGAGACAAGTTTTTGCTGTGACAATGCACCATCAGGTTAACCCCATATATTTATACCAATGAAAACATCATGTGAACTGCCATATATTACACTGTAACGTGTAGAGTTTATAAACTATTGTGCTCCTCCAAAAGTGAACCTATGATGAATAATATGGAGCATTTTGTTTGATTAATGATTGTCTCATAGTTTACAAATTTGAATTTGATTTAATAATTTAATAATTCTATGAAAATTTAATTCCAATCACATATAAAATAAAGAACACAAGAGAATAAAGCAATTGTATTCTGAATTTGTTGTTCTATATAGCATATTATCCACATCGGCTTGGCTTGTTTGCCAAGCAAAATCTAACTCAGAATTAATAAACATTAGTTCTTGATCTTATTCTTAATTTGTAAAGGATTATTGGTACATTAACATTTTTATGATGGAAACATCTTTTACAACCAATTAAGGAGGTATTTACACATAATCAGAGCATCTATATCCTAAAGCATCCTTGTAAATGTTCCACAAATCAGTCACCATGGTAGAAATTATCTGAGAGAAACCATAAAAAACCTCTGGGACATCTGTGAGTAACCCATCAAGCCAAGTCTTTGTTTTCTCCTTGAAATTTTCATTGCTTTCTTTTTACAAAATCAAAGAAAACAGAGATTAGAAATATACAATCCCAAAATAAGTACACGAAGTTTACAATCCAAAGATACTTTATCTACTTAAGGCTCCACAATGATCTTCCCAATAGCGTGCCCATCTATACTTTTACCCCAAGCATCTTCAACCTCGGCTAGAGCATGCTTTGAGTCAATCACTGTCTTGAGCTTTCCTTCTTTCACCAGCTTAACAAGATACTCCAGGTTCTCAGCCTTGGGATTCATGAGCAGCGGCACCAGCTGCTTCTTGGAGAAGGTAAGTGTGTTTAGTACCAAAGTAAGCAAAGAGCTTGGACCGATAGTAATGTCTACAACCTTCCCTTCTGCACTTAAATTAGGCTCAAAAGTTGACCAAGGAGTGCCGGTTGCACAGTGTATCACAGCATCATATTTTTCCTACCAGATGGACTCTTAAGAGCTGCTCCTTCTGGGGTCTTGTAGTCAAGAACCTCATCTGCCCCTAAGCTCTTCACCAAATCAATGTTCCGAGCTCCGCAAGTGGCTGTGACATGATTGTTTCCAAGCTTTGCTAGTTGGACTGCATAGTGACCTACACCACCAGAGGCAGCAGTAACAAGTATGTTCTTGAGCTCACCAGTTCCATCAAGCTTGATATTTGCAGCTTGAGTGAGAGCCTGGAGAGCTGTGAGACCGGCAATAGGTAATCCTGCGCCTTCGGCTGATGAAACTTCAGGGGGCCAAAAACTGTCAATCTCTCACTAGCCACAGCATACTCAACCAATCCACCTCCATTCTTTCAAAACATATAATATGACAACAGAGATAAAGCAAGGCAGAGATTATATCAGAAACAAACACATGAGTTTTGTATGTGAAACTTCTAACCGGAAGGAACAAATTGAGCACTTACAAAATAGTTTAGCAATGCCACAACTTTGTCACCTTCTTTGAACTTTTTGACTCCTTGTCCGGCCTCTATAACCTCTCCGGCAACATCATTAACTATATTCTACAATGTCATCAGTCAAACTTAATAAACCAGCCAACCAGCCTATGACTCAAAGACATCTTATGCACATAAATTATAGAACAACTCATATTTACAAACCATAGGCAAAACAGAATTACCAGGTATGTGAGGGAGTTTGCCTGGAAAACAGGCCACAATATCCCTTTCTGAATTTTCCAATCAGATGGATTTAGACTAGCTGCTTCCAATTTCAGAACAACCTCATCTTTTTTTGGAGTGGGAAATGGAACTCCTACATGCTGCAACAAAACGTAAAAATCTTTGAGGCATCCTTGGGCATCTTTAAATTGTCATCCACAAGAGGGTTTTCAGATACTTATTCCTAACCCTGAGACCTTCATCCATCTGACAAATTCTCCAACCAATTTTAGCCAACATTGCTTAATTTTACGAATAAGTGCATATTAGCACAGACAAACAAGTACATATTCCCATGGCTTTATTGCATTTTAAAGCAAGCAGCAACTCAAACAAGTACATATTCCCAGCACTAAGAAATCTTTTCAAAACTTCAATTCAACTATGAAACATTTCCTTGCTGGTTGTTCATTATTTCTCTCAAAATAACAGTGATAACAAAACTGAACAAAAAAAGCAGATACCCAAGAGGGTTGGTCTAGTGGAAGCGTGCTAGGCTGCAAGTGGGGCATACGCAGGGAGGTCCCTGGTTCGATTCCCAGCTTGTTAAAAACACCCCTTGGGGAGGGGAACAAACCCATGTCGCTCTACTTCCCCGAAGTGGTTGACCACTTTGGCCCACCATTTTTTTTACCAAAAAAAAAAAAAAAAACAAAAAGAGCAGATATATAAAGAACCTTTAAACCAGAAGCTCCTCCACCATAACAGTTGTACTGAACTGCATGCATAAGTTTGGGCACCACGGCTGCCATACTCAGAGACAGAGAGAATGAAATTTTTGCAGCACCGTCAATTGTTATATTGAGAGATGCTGAATTTATCAATTGTTAGACGATTTTTGTTCTCCTGAGAAGTCAACGATTAAGAATGATTTCATGGTATAAAATTGATCTCTCTGTGAAACCAGAGAATCGTTTTCTGGTGTATTCTTATTCTTCACATCGGTTTTGGAGTTACATAAATAGCTATTAAAGCAATAGCTGTACAATGTATTAGTTTACAAAAAGAAGAATATTGTAAAGCACAATAGTCTGGCAGCATCTCCTTCTTTTCATCATGGCAGACTGACCACGTGTCAACACTCCCCTTCAGTCGGTGCAATAGATGTTTCCAATGCCCAACTTGTCGAGGCATGAATGAAAACTTCTACTTGATACAACTTTTGTCAAGATGTCGGCCAATTGAATCTTCAGTTTTAACAAATGGAAAGTCAACAATTCCAACATTGAGCTTCTCCTTAATAAAGTGTCTATCCACTTCAACGTATTTAGACGATCGTGTCTAACTGGATTGTGGGCAATGCTAATGGCAGCTTTGTTATCACAATATAAATTCATAGCCTTCTTGGATTTGCAACCCAAGTCTCTCAACAATTTTCGCAACCACATGAGTTCACACACACCATGAGACATGCCTCTATATATTCGGCTTCAGCGCTGACCTAGATACCACCTTTTGTTTCTTGCTACGCCATGTAACCAAATTCCCCCCCAACAAATGTGAAGTATCCAATGTGGATCTTCTATCAACAATGGACCCGGCATAATCAGCATACTTGTATAGGCTTGAACATCTAGATGACCATGTTTAGTAAACATCAATCCTTTTTCCTGTGCATCTTCAAGTATCTAAGTATTCGGAAGAACAGCTTCCATATGACTCTCACTAGGGGCATGCATGAATTTGACTAGCCACACTAACAGCATAGGCTATATCAGGTTCGTGTATGTGACAAGTAATTTAGTTTCCAACCGACTTTCTTTGATACCTTTCCTTATTTGTTGGAATCTGATCAAGGCTTTCTCCCAATTTATGATTTTGCTCCATTGGAGTGGCTGCTGGTTTGCAAGCAACATACCAGTCTCACTTAACAAATCTAGGATATACTTTCTTTTGAGACAAAGAGATGCCATGCTTAGATCTTGCCACCTCAATTCCAAGAAAGTATTTTATACCCAAGGGTTTTCATCTTAAATTCTTGAGCCAAGTAATTTTGAAGTTCTATGATTCCTTCTTCATCTAATTACCCTAACAACCATATCATCCACATAAATAATCAAGGCTATCACTTGTCCTTTCCTGTGTTTAAGAAACAGTGTATGATCCAGAATTGCTCCGTTTGTACCCAAATCTTTTCATAGACAGACTGAATCTCCAAACCAAGCCCTGGGTGACTCCTTTCCAGCCATATAAAGATTTCCTCAGCTTGCACACCTTGCCAACATCAGCTCTCCATAACAAACCCAGGTGGAGGATTCATATACACCTCATCCTTTAAATCACCATGTAGGAAAGCATTTTTTCACATCAAATTGATGTAGCGGCCAGCTAGGTTGGGGGCCGAGAGATAAAAGGACTCGAATAGTGTTGATTTTAGCTCCTGGCGCAAAGTCTCCGAATAATCAACACCATAAGTTCCAGTGTAGCCTTTTGCTACCAATCTTGCCTTGTATCTCTCTCCTTATCCATCTTGCTTTGTGTTTTAGATCAAACACCCATTTACAACCAACAAGTCTCTTTCATTTAGGCAAGTCAACAAGTTCCCAGGTAGAATTTTCTGTAGTGCCTCCATCTCCTCAACCATAGCACTCTTCCACTTTAGGTCACCAAAAGCATCCTGTAAGTTACTAGGTGTAGACACAGAAGATATGTGGTTTGTAAAAGCAATATAAGAGCTGGATAGACGATGGTTAGACACATAATTAGATATTGGATATTGAACAGTTTTCACTATGGAGTACCCAAACCTTTCTGGAGGTATCCCTCGATTTTTACGAATTGGAAAACGAGGAGAATTAGAGACATCTATAGACTCATTTGAGTCATCTAGATTATCCCTAGCTGAAATATCATGGTTGACAACATTATCAATATGTATGGAAGATGAGGGGGATTGTGGAATTACCTCATAGTGATCTTCATGCAAAGCAACATGTTGATTTGGAACATGGCGAGGAAGTGGAGGATCTGTTACTACCTCATTTCTCTTCCTTCTTTGGTACACTTGCAACTCTTTTTCATGTGTATCATGTGTATCATTATCAGGTGATGGTACATATCCAATATCAGGGAACTGCTCTTCTTCTCCATCACTCTCCCCCTGACGAAGAGTGACCGAAAAATAGGCCTCTTCTTCACAGAAAGTAACATCCATAAAATGAAAATTTTCCCAAGATGGGGAATAGTAACATTTGTACCCCTTTTGTAAGATAGAATAATCGGACAAACACACATTTGAGAGCATCGGGGATCTAGTTTGTCACGACTTGTGTTGGTGAACATGAACATAGCTAACACATCCAAACACTTTAGGTTGAATATGAAGAATTGAAGGAATTGAATGATATTGAGAAAGGGTCTGAAATAGGTGTTTGGTACCTGGAGAACCTGAGGGGTACACCGTTTATAAGGTACACGGCTGTGCAAATGGCATCGCCCAAAAAACGTTTTGGAACATGCATAGCAAAGCATAAAGAACGAGACACTTCCAAAAGATGACGATTTTTACGTTCTGCCATACCGTCTGTTGCAGGAGTATGGGCTAGAAGTTTGGTGTATGATGCCATTTTTCTCAAAAAAGGTTCTAAGTTCTAAAATTCAATATTCACCCCATTGTTAGATTAACTTTGTGATCACTGCACCGTACATGAAACTGTGTTTGAATCATATGATGAAATATAGGAAAAATGGATGAGACATCACTTTTATTTTTTAACAAATAAACCCAAGAGACACGAGTACAATCATCAATGAGGAGACAAAGTACTTAGCACCAAGTGTAAGTAGGAACATGAAATAGACCCCACACATCAGAGTGAATAAGAAAAATGGAACATGACTTTTATTGGAGCTTACAGGAAATGAAAGCAAATTATGACTTTTTGCAAAATAGAGGTTTCGCAATGGAAGTCAGACACATGAACTTTAGCAAATAAAGAAGGAAATAGAAGTTGTAAATATTGAAAGGATGGGTGACCCAATCTTTTGTGCCACAACCAAATTTCTGCGTGAGCCTTTCTGGACTAACTCAATAACCACTTCTCATTTGAGGATCAGGTGGTTTTGAGTCCAAGTAGTACAATCCTCCGCTTTCCTTACCATGACCAATCTCTCCTTTGTTGAAGATCCTGAAATAAACAAGAAGTAGGAGAGAAAATAGCCAAACAGTTGAGATTTTTAGTAATTTGACTAATAGAAAGCAAATTGTGAGAGAGAGAGGGACATGTAAAACGGAGGACAAAGACAAGATGGAGTTAGGGAAACAGATTCCTCCCTCCTACAACAGGAGTGGAAAGACCGTTAGGAACTTTAACAGTTTTGTATGTGGATGACTGTGGGAATCAAACCAAGCAGTATTATTAGTCATATGATTCGGAAGCTCTGGAATCAATGATCCAGAGTTTATCACTAGAATTAAAAGGTGTGCTTACTGCTAAACCATAGTGACTTGTACCTGGATATGGTGAGGAAGTGGAAGTAGATTTGGGGAAAATTTTTTAAAAGACCAATCCATATGTGGTGAAGAACCATGAGGTAAAGGCTGTGAAGCCAAATTGGCGACACTTTTTTCTTCTCTTTCTTCCTTCTCTTGCTTGTCCACCCACCAATCTGGATATCCAACCAATTCGAAAAGGTTTCCCGGGTGTGTTTTTTCTTCCGCAGTCGGGTACATTGGCGTGTGTCAAGCTCCTTTTGTCCCAGCTAGGATGACCACTTCTAGGTACATGGCGATGTAAAGTGGTTGTCATAGCTGACCCCGTCAACATGTGAGCCAGCTAACATGGTTGCTTGCCCTGCGGCTTCAGAGCACACTTGTGCATATGCGGCTTGCACACTGGGAGAGGATCTTCGGCTAAAACTTACCTCTAATTCTATCCAAATGATGGTCAAGTCCAGCCAAGAAGTCATACAATCGTTTATTCGAAATTTCCTTCGTGCGAGTAGCAATATCAGCGGAACACTTCATTCACTTGGTCGCAAGACATCGATTTCTTGCCAAATTAACTGGAAGGTACCATAATAATCAGATAAAGACATACCATTTTGACGAGTTGCGAGTGCCTTACACCGAAGCTCATATAATTTTGATGCGTCTTTACCAATAGAATAGGTCAGGAAACAGCATCCCACACTTCTTTCGGAGGAGAGAGGCTAAGAAAAATAGCCCTTAAATTTCTGGTCATGGAATCGAGAAGCCAACACTTAACCATTGCATTTTCTTCTTCCCAAGTAGAATACAGAACATCAACTTCCTGTTGGTGTCACCTTTGTGCCAGGATATATCCCCATTTTCCTCTTCCAAGAATATAAAGTTTGACACTACGGACCAAGAAGAGTAATTGGAACCATCCAATTTATCCGCGTGATCCTGCAATGTCATGTCATTTTGGGTGACAGAACTGGAAGTGGATCGAGAGCTGGCCTTTTTTTCAGAATCACCCATGGTAGAGCTGCTGAAACTGCCAGGAGAAGAAGAAGAAAATGGTAGAGCTGCTGAAACTGCGAGGAGACAAGAAGAGAAAAAAATAAAAATCACAGAGATCTTAATGCTCGATACCATGTGAAACCAGAGAATCGTTTTCTGGTGTATTCTTATTCTTCACATCGGTTTTGGAGTTACATAAATAGCTATTAAAGCAATAGCTGTACAATGTATCAGTTTACAAAAAAAGAAGAATATTGTAAAGCACAATAGTCTGGCAGCATCTCCTTTCTTTTCATCATGGCAGACTAACCACGTGTCAACACTCTCTACAGTACAATAATGCTATAAAAATTATATTCCAAATCATACATATAAAACAAGAACACAGAGAGATTAATTAAAGAAAGCAATTGAATATCCTAAGTGTAGTTTTGTCTCATTTATGAGGCAGTTTCACATTGTACTGAACAAATCCTCACAAATGTAAGCAGTGCAATAAAATATACTATGGTCAATTTCGTGTTACTAATTTCAAGCTGTTAATGTATCTTGGCCTTATTGCTAATCCACGCACATCTATGATCATAGTGCGTGAGTGACTGAACTTAGCACTCCTCCGAGGCAACATGGGAGACCCTCACACATAGCATGAAATACAACAAATTGCCCACAAAAATGGTTCTTAATTATTTATTTAGTTATTCCTATACCTTTTCAAGTAATCTAAGACAGATTATTAGTTGGCATGATGCTTTTCGAAATCTCAAAATTGATACACATTTGTTCATATACTTTATGAGCCACACATCTTTTACAACAAATTGAAGAGGTATTTCCAAATAATTAAAGCATTCTCTGCAACGTATCCAAAAGCATCCTTGCAGTTGTTCCACAAATCAGCCACCATGGTAAAATCATCTCAGACAACCCTTCAGAAACCTCTGGAACATCTGTGAGCAACCCATCAAGTGAAGTCTTTGTTTTCTCCATGAGATCTGCAATCGCAGAAGTTGTAACTCCAGCAGACCCTGTGACAATTTCTTTTAGATAATCAAAGATAGTAGAAATTAGAGCACTTATTGCTTCCATTACAAGGCCCACAAAGTACTCAGAACATGACTTGATGACCTCTGTGACTTGTTGTAATGTGCCATGGATGGCTTGGCCTGGTCCTCGGAATCCATGGATCAATAGCACCAGAATATGGGCGGTACCAGAGAAGATCAACCACGAAACCAAGTTTGATATGAAGCTCAATGCAAAGAAGATGAGTTTGAGAAGGAACACAACCATTTTTGTTGATTGGTTTGAGTCTTGGGATAGCAGGCAGTGCAGGAAACAACTTGGTTTGTTATATATATATATATATATGTGTGTGTGTGTGTGTGTGTACAGAGTTGAGGTCACAAGTTTACTAATGAAATGGGAAACCCATTGGTTTAATTTGTTTGTTCTAGTTTTATAAGGAGCAGTTGTTGTATCACCATCTTCTGGGAAATTTCAATGTCATTAAGAAATAACATTGGAGCTTGCTTAGAGACTGATTCTAACTAAATATAATAGTAATTAATTAAGTAAAAAATGGCTTTCAAAGTTATGTTTCTGGAATTTCCACGTCTGTCGATAGTTATCTTATATCTGCTTATAAATTAATCCACTCCCTTGACTTCGAGAGTCAAATGAGAGAGAGTCTTACCCAAAACATAATTCAATCAAGTGGTTGCTTGCAACTAAGTAAATATGAGTTGTCTCACACATAATGTAAGCCCTGGAGCTACAGAAACATCTGAAATACTGTCAAAGACTACTAACAGTTGAAAATGAACATTTAGTCCCAAACCTTCTCATTTACAATATCCAATGATGCATAAAACCAAAAAGAAAAAGAAAAATTCACACACGATTAAATACCTTATTCTTTTGTACATGAAGTTTACTACAATTGCAAAAAGTTTCATGAAGTTCACAATCCTAGTAAATTTTGTCTACTCAAGGCTCCACAATGATCTTCCCAGTGCATTGGGTATTGATTCTTTTAGCCCCAAGCATCTTCAGCCTTGCTCAGAGGGTAGTTTGAGTCAATTACTGTCTTGAGTTTTCCTTCCTTGGCCAACTTAACAAGACAATCCAGGTTCTCAGCCTTGGCACTTATAGCCAGTAGCACCAGCTTCTTCTTGGAGAAAGTGATTTTCTTCAGAACAAAAGTAAACAGATTACTTGCACCAATAGTCAGGTCTATTACCTTCCCTCTTGCACTCAAATTTGCCTCAAAAACTGACCAAGGAATGGCTGATGATGCACTGTGGATCACAACATCATATTTTCGACCTGACGGGCTCTTCAGGGATGCCCCTTCAGGTGTTTTGTAGTCAAGAACCTCATCTGCCCCTAAGCTCTTCACCAATTCAATGTTCCGAGCTCCACAGGTGGCGGTAACATGAGTGTTTCCAAGCTTTGCTAGTTGGACTGCATAGAGACCAACACCACCAGCAGCACCAGTAATCAGTATGTTCTTCAGCTGGCCAGTTTCATCAAGCTTGATCCTTGCGTCCTTGGTGACAGCCTGGTGAGCTGTGAGACCGGCCATAGGTAAGCCTGCACCTTCAGCTGCCGAAACTTCAGGAGGCCTAGCAACTACTAGTTTCTCTTTAGCTACAGCAAACTCAGCCAGTCCACCTCCATTCTATCAACATGTAACAGTTCATATGATCAGTAACAAAAACAGAAGTTTTATATCTTCAACCAAGGCATCGTGATTGGAATAAAATGAGCACTTACACCAAAGGTCAGTAATGCCACAACTTTGTCTCCCACTTTGAAATTCTTGACTCCTTGTCCAACCTCTACTGTCTCTCCGGCTACATCAGTAACTGTTCCCCATAATGTCATCAGCCAAAGTTAACGTTAACAAATCAACCGACCGGCCTAAGATTCGAAGACACTGAATGCATACACAAAACTGATCTCATCTTTGTAGTTGCTCATATGGGCTCCCAAAAAGCATTTAAACTTGTTAATTTTTGTAGTTACCACTGATTGGGGCAGCGTAAGCAGACGATGGTTTGCTAACATGTTCGTGGACTGAAAAGTTATTCACTCAGTAACTCTCAATTACAAGCCAGTATGTGCTGTTGTGTCCTAATTTCTGTTTACAAATGTTGAATAGGCATAGATCTGACATGCTAATTAACAAGGCATTGTCTAGCAAAGAAAAGATTGTTAAGTGCAGACCACTGGAAAAAGAGAGTTACCAGGCGTGTAAGGCAATTTGCGCGGTAAAAAAGGGCGCACCAGGCCTTTCTGAATTTTAAAATCACTTGGATTCAGACTAGCTGCTTCTATTTTCAGCAAAACTTCATCTTTCTTCAGAGTGGGGATTGGAATCTCAACATGCTGCAACAAACACAACACATATAACAGTTTACTAAAGCAGCTCCAAAGCAGCAAGAAACCAACACAAGGAAGGACAAAGGAAACCAGAAAAACCAAGCAAGGCTAACAATATATAACAAAGTCTCAAAGAAACAAGTAGTTCAATGTCTCAAAGTCTTAATAGCCCTGTCCCATGGCTGTATTGCTCTTTAAGCAAGCAGCACAAACAAGTAAATATTCACAGCACCAAAAAGTCTTTTCACAAGTTCAGATCAACCATGATACATTTTTCATTGGTTGTTCATTCTCTCCCTTTTCCTCTTTAGCATATTAACATCAGACATAGTTTTTATGCAGTCAATTTCTAAACTCTTAAAATAACTACATGTGAAACTAAGACGAAATATAATATGAATATGTCAGAAGCATAAATCAAAAAACAAAAATCCAGGAATTCTACAAAAGCATTGGTAAAAATAATATAAAGAAAAGGAGCAGATTCACAAGGAACCTTTAAACCAGAAGGTCCTCCACCATAGCTTTTGTACTGAACCGCATGCATAAGCTTTGCCACCATGGCTGCCAAACTCCGAGGCTGAGAGGGTGAGAATTGCTCGGGAGAAATTTTTGAAATGCACTATAATTCCCCCCATCATGTGAACTGCATATATTATACTGCAATTTGCTCAGTTTATGAATTGTTGGAAAACTTTGTGCCACATGAGAAGTCAACCTTCAAAATTGTTGTATTGCAGCCTTTGTTTGACTGATGATTATTGTGGAAGCAAAATATCTCACCCTAGGTCAAATAATTTGGCCAATCGATCTGAGAATTATGTGAAGACCCGTATTTTAAACGGATAAAAGAATATATTTATCATTTGGATAAATTTGGACGATACTATCTTTTTAAGATATTTATCTTTAGGATAAACTTAAATGATATTATCTTTTTAAGATATTTATCTTTTGGATAAACTTGGATGATCTTATCTTGTTAGGATATTTATCTTTGGATAAACTTGGATGTTCTTATCCTTTTAATATTGAAGTTTATCCTATTCCTATAAACACTATAAATAGGAGCATAACCTTATAGTTTCAAAACTTGAGAAATTAGAAATGAAATTGAGAGAGAGAGAGAGAGAGAGAGAGAGAGAGAGAGAGGTGATTCTTTGAGGAGATTTGGGGCTTAGCTTGTATTTTCTTAACTTGGAGCAATGCTTTGGAATCAAGGTAGGGATTTCTTGAGAGCCTTTACGGGGATTGATCTAATTAAATTTCGTGAGCACTATATTATGCATGATATTATTATTTGAAAGCCATAATTATATCATGTCATGGAAATTGGCTGGAATTCTTGGGTCGATAAAGAAAGTATGGAAAAAGAGGGTAATGTGAAGGATCTTTTGTGTAGTTGAGTTTAACTCTTGGCAAGTACCAGGTCTAGGGATCCCCATAGTGCACATGATTTTTATTGGGTGATTCGGGACTAGCGAGAGGGAGTTAGACAAGATGACTAACAAAAGGAGAATTATGGGACAGTTGAAATGGGTGTTAATTCATATAAATTGGCATTCGAGACCAAGTGGTATAAGCATGGTATGAGACATGCAGGTCTCGCTTGTCAAATTATAAGAATTAACGGGATTAGATGAAGAGCATTCATTCATGCATTATTATATTATTAATGTGATATTTGGCTGTGTGATTGCATGTCACTTAATTTAGTTATATCAATTTACTGTGGTAAGGTCTCATGTCCCTACTAAGCGGTGGTTGCTCACCCCTCACCCCTGTTTAATTTTTCAAATGAATTAGTGGGCAAGACAAGGACTAAACCAGTTGATGATGAATTAGATGAGAGTGATAAAGCTTGTTTTATTAATTGTAAAGTTGTAAGATTTTGGAGCTATTTTTATAAGAGAAAAGTTTATTTTATGTTTCAGGTTCTTTTTATTTTATTTTAGTTTACTCACGAACCGAGTGCGGGATTTCCACTGACCCCTAGTCCGGGGCATGACAAATTATTAGACCTAATTAGGAGTTACCTAACCTAAGTTAATTGGGAGGTTATTTGATTTAAATGGGATGTATCTGATTCTTACCTTAATTAGGGATTTGATAATCCCTAATTACACCAACCTCGCCAATCAGGGAATAATTCCTTTCCATTTGTGGAATTATTCATCTAAAACCCTAGCCTCCGAGGCTCCTATAAATACTTGGCTACGCACAAGGGTTGAGGTACGTCTAAATTCCTACCTGAAACTCTGGAGAAATTATCCCTCACTAACCCTAGCCGCCATACTCTTTCTCTCTCTCTCTCTCTCACACACACACAAGGCTCCGGCCACCACACAGCTTCGGCCCACCCTGTTTGGCCAACACTCCTCGGGTGTGGTCTTTTTACTCCGGTTTGTTTTGCAGGGAGAAAGAGAAGCGAAGAAGACGAATGAATCTTAGGCGAATATTCTTGTGGGACAAAAATCGCTCCCACAATTATCTCATTTACAAAATTGAACTTTTTGATTTGTCGGTACAGTAATCTATGAAAATAGTAGTTCAATCACATATAAATTAATAACAGATTTAGAATAAAGCCATCGTTTTCAGAACTTGTTGTTCTATATGCATCTATAGGGCTTGACTTGGTCATCAAAGCAAAATCTAACCCAGCCGCAGACTATATTCCAGAAGCTCCTCCACCATAACTTTGGTTTCCTTAATAAGTCAACGTTGAGGTTTGAGCAATTTGTTTGATTAAAGGGTTATTTCATAGTATAAAATTGAAATCTCCACAGTACAATAATGCTAGGAAAATTATATTCCAAATCATACATATAAAACAAGAACACAGTGATAACAAAGCTAACAATTGAATATCCTATGTTTGTAATTTTGTCTCATATTTGAGTTGCACTGACAAATCCTCACACATATAAGCAATCAAGTACAACTGCAAATCGAGTGCTACTAATTTCTAGATGTTGATGTATGTAGACCCTATTATAAAATCCACAAGCATCTATGTTTAGAAATCACTCGAGCGAGTGAATGACTGACTGTAGCACTCCTCCAATGTAACATGGGGGTTCAAGTGAGCCCCATCACATAGCATAAAATACGACGAATTACCTACCAAGTTGGTTCTTCCTATACCTTTTCTAGTAATCTAAGACAGAGTATTAGTTGGTATGATGATCTCAAAAGTTATACACATTTGTTCTTATACCATATGATGTACGCATTTTTACAACCAATTGAAGAGGTATGTACAAAAATAATCAAGCATTCTCCGCAACATATCCAAAAGCATCCCTGCAATTGTTCCACAAATCAGCCACCATGGTAAAAAACATCTCAGAAACCTCTGGGAAATCAGTGAGCATCCGGTCAAGCAATTCAAGTGAAGTCTTTGTTTTCTCCATGAGATCTCCAATTGCAGAAGTGGTAACTCCAGCAGACCCTGTGACACTCTGTTTTAGATAATCAAAGAAAGCTGAGATTAGAGCACTTATTGCTTCCAATACAAGGCCCACAAAGTACTCAGAACATGACCTGATGAGCTCTGTGACTTGTTGTAATGTGCCATGGATGGCTAGGCCTGGTGCTCTGAATCCATGGATCAATAACACTAGAACACGGGCAGTAGCAGAGAAGATCAAGCCCGTAACCAAGCTCGATACGAAGCTCAATGCAAAGAAGATGAGTTTGAGAAGGAACACAACCATTTTTGCTGATTGGTTTGAGTCTTTTTGCAGGCAGCAGAGATTATATATATGTACGTGTTTGATTGAACCTTGAACAGAGTTGAGGTCACAAAGGTTATAGCTTATACGCCATGTTAATTGTTTACCAGTGAAATGGGAAAACCCATTAGTTTAATTTGTTTGCGTGTAGTTTTTATAAGGAGCACTTGTTGTATCATCAGCTTCTGGGAAATTTCGAACTCAGTAGGAAATAATAATGGAACTTTTTCAATGACTGATTCGAACTAAAGCTAAAGAAAATAGTAATTAATTGAATCAATTAAATTCAAATTCATATATCGCTTACCCAAAACACAATTAAATAAGTATTAATCTGCGGTTTTGGATCCAAGATTAAATTATCAAACTTTATTTGTTACCTTATAATGTAAGCAATGGAGAAACAGAAACATGTCTGAAATACTATTACATGTAATTAAAGTGTTCCATGATTGCTCAACACTTGAGCATCTCTTCTTTGCCTTCATTCGGGTGAACATGTTGAAAAATATTTTTGTACAGAATTCAACTGATTTTCACAAGCAACTTCCAAAATCCAAAATGACAATTAACCCAGAAGAGATTTCAAGAAATGGCGCCAGCATCCCATACATGGTCTTACGACTATGGTAAAAAAATTTAATGGGTAAAATGAGTCATGTTGTGTTATTTGTTATTTATTCCAGTTGTGCTTAATGGGCATATTCAGATTGAGCTAATTTTCAATCAACACAAACATGTCATACAACAGTGCCAAAAACCCCGTTGGTAGGTTTTGCTGGCCTGTTGATGACATGTTTGTGTTGGGTTCTTAATAAGCCCAGCCCAGCCCCACACAACCACCTCTCTCTCCCTCTCTCTCCTCCAGCCACCCTTCAGAGACCTAACCCCACAAATTCACCCCCGATCCACCTCCATAGACCCACTCCGACCTCTACCCCACTCTCTCCTTCTCTCATTTTCTTCCTCCCTCTGTTCTCGTCAACCCCCTCCTCCTCCCAACCTTTTTCATCAATTTGTCTTCCTCTCAATCAATTGAACAATTTGAACAAAACCCAAAAGGATCATTGGAGAGAGAGAGAGAGAGAGAGAGAGAGAGAGAGAGAGAGAGAGAGTTGTAGGGGTTTGGGTATAATGAGGTGGTAACTAGGTAAAAGTCTTATTTGCCCTTAAAATTTGATATGAATTTCTCAATTTGCCCTTAATTTTGACAGAAAATTTAACGAATTGACGGAAAGACGAGTGGTGCAACATGATATCTAAATGAAGGATGACCATAACAGTTTTTTGGATTGATGGACGAAAAGTAAAGCTGGGGTCTTATTTGAGGGACCATTGCTAAGTTTTGCCAAGTTTTTTTTTCTTTTTTGGTCAAAGTTGACTGGTAATTGCAAATTGGTGCATTATTCATATAATAATACTAAAGCGTATACTAGATTCGAAAAGACAGATGTTTACAATATAATTGTAATTAACAGCATAATTGTAAGGATAATTGCAATAGAACCCAAATTTAATATTACTTTAAAAATGCATATGACACTTTAATAAAATCATTTGAACTGGGAGTTTTTAAACTTGCAAGATGCTTTTGGAGAAAGCAATATTGACCTACTTGCAAGTTACTTGCAGAGTCAAGATTTCATCCAATATTATTGCACTGCATGCTGTAACTTGTAAGCATCAATTCCACAAGTTCAAATTGTGCACTCAAGATAAGAGTTGCCTCACACATCTGATTTACTGTCAAAATATAACCACACATTCTTAATACAATAGTCTTCTATTGCACATGAAGTTAATAAAATCCCAATATATATTTTGTCTAATTAATTCTCCACAATGATTTTGCCAATATCCATTCCTAGCCCAAGTATCTTCAGCCTTGCTCAGATGATGCTTTGAGTCAACCAGAGTCTTGAGCTTTCCTTCCTTCATCAACTTAACAAGGTAGTCCAGAT
Source organism: Prunus fruticosa (assembly GCA_018703695.1). Taxonomy (NCBI): domain Eukaryota; kingdom Viridiplantae; phylum Streptophyta; class Magnoliopsida; order Rosales; family Rosaceae; genus Prunus; species Prunus fruticosa. Next base: position 38,173,689 of record CM031924.1, on the reverse strand, counting down.
TCTCACCTTTGGGATTTATGATCAGTCGCACCAGCTCTTTCCTGGAGAAGCTGAGTCTCTGCAGAACACAAGTGATCAAGGTACTTGGGCCGGAAGTAAGGTCTATAACCTTCCCATTTGCACTCAAATTTGGCTAGCTTCAGCTTTCTTAGGACTTAGGCCATTTTGATCATTTCTTTGTAGGGCCGTAGTTGGCCTTGAGATCTTTAGTTTCAGGGCATCATGAGGTAAGGCACATTCTTTTGTATTTTGTCTTGAGCTCCATTGGAGTCTCTGTTGGATTTCAGGGGACCCTCTGAACTGAATTGCAAGTTTACTGCAGCAATACTCGGAATGTTTTCCTTGTGCAGTCGATTGTTTTAATGATAGATAGAGATGGCTTCTATTAGATCTCTCATTGCAGTTAGTGAGGTTCTAAACAGACCTCAGAAAAATGCACATTGTTGTTGTCATCCTTAAAGATTTTCCTGGGTTAATAAGGGAGCTGCTGATTAGAAAGAGCAAAATGAGCCTGGATTCGTAGAAATAACTGAAGTTTATAAAATCCCAATATTTTTACTCTAACTCTAAGTCTCCACAATGATCTTCCCAGTAGCATAGCCATCAGTTTTCCTAGCCCAAGCATCTTCAGCCTTGCTCAGATGGTGCTTTGAGTCAACCAAAGTCTTGAGCTTTCCTTCCTTCATCAACTCAACAAGATAGTCCAGATTCTCACCTTTGGGATTTATGATCAATGGCACCAGCTGTTTCGTGGAGAGGCTGAGTCTCTGTAGAACAATAGTGATCCAGGTACTTGGCCTGGAAGTAAGGTCTATAACCTTCCCATTTGCACTCAAATTCGGCTCTAAAGTCGACCAAGGAACGCCTGCTGATGCACAGTGGATCACAACATCATATTTTCGACCAGATGGGCTCTTGAGAGCAGCCCCATCAAGGGTGTTGGAGTCAAGAACCTCATCTGCCCCTAGGCTCTTGACAATGTCAACGTTACGAGCACCGCAAGTGGCGGTAACATGAGTGTTTCCAAGCTTGGCTAGCTGGACTACATAGTGCCCGACACCACCAGAGGCGTCCGTGATCAGTATGTTCTTGAGCTGGCCAGTTCCATCAAGCTTGATCCCTGCAGCTTTGGTGAGAGCCTGGTGTGCTGTGAGGCTGGAACTAGGCAAGCCTGCACCTTCAGCTGCTGAAACTTCTGGGGGCCTAGCAGATGTTATAAATGTCTCACTAGCTATAGCAAACTCAGCTAATCCACCTCCGTTCTGTCAATATGTGTAAAATCACATCAAACACAAACTGAGGCTTTTTTGATAGTATATATGTCAGTAAAAAACATATGAATTTATATATTTGAACCTTACTATAAAGTTGAGCATTGCCACAACTTTGTCGCCCTTTTTAAATTTTTCAACTCCTTGTCCAACCTCTACAACCTCTCCAGCCACATCAACAGCTGTTCCGGATAATATCAGCCAAAGTTAACAATCCAAATGAATGCATAAATCAGAAAACAACTAATTCTCCAGCTAATCCATCTACCCAATAACACTCCTCATTTTTATATTTACGAATTGATGAATCAATGAACTGTATTAGACAGATAAATTAGCCCAATCGACTATTGTTTGGGATAGAAGCAGAGGTTTGTTTGCTACCATGATGCTTGTTTTTGGACTGACTTTTTGTTCACTCATCTATTGGTTTTTGCTTCACAAGCAGAGATCACTGAGGAATGTTCAATACGAAAATACAGACCAAAGGCAAAACAGAATTACCAGGTATGAAAGGGAATTTTCGTGGCAAAAGAGGCCGAAACACGCCTTTCTGAATTTTCCAGTCAGATGCATTCAGGCTAGCCGCTTCCAGTTTCAGCAAAACCTCATCTTTCTTAGGACTGGGGATTGGAACCTTAACATGCTGCAAAAAAAACATATATAACAATTTACCAAGATAGCTCCAGAATATGAGAGAATTCTACCCAAAAACACTGATAAAGAAAGCTGAAACAAACAGGAGTTAGCAGACAGATAAAGAATCTTTAAACCATCAGGCCCTCCACCATAGCTTTCATACACAACCGCATCCATAAGCCTCGCAGCCATGGATGCCGTAGCCAGAGTACCTTTAGAACTAGTCATCTTTTCACACAATAAATCGTTGAATTTAATTTATTTTCTCGCCAGAGAATGATGTTTACATGGTACACTTAATTATAGTAAATATGAATTGAGTGTCAAAACTGACAACTGACAAGTTTTAATATTACATTAGATTACGAGAAGTCAAGTCATTATACAAGGTTTGATCTGTCGACACATGGGAAAATATCTGATGTGTCATTGTGCCGGAGATAGTTGTGTCATTGTGTCTGTTGGCACTAAAATGAACAGAGAGAATGAGTGCAACTTACAAGTGATGTGGACGATCAAGGTGATCGATTGAGTGATAGATGGGGATTCTTCCTGCCTTTTAGATGCTGATCCTGAATAGAAGATAAGCGAAGCCCGTGAGGTCTATAGAACCGATGTGGAACCAGCCTAAGACCCTCTGATGCTCAAGTAAGTTTGTTTATAAGAGCTCTTGCGTTGACTATATAGAAGTATAAAAGTCAAGCTGAAAAGTCTTACCCTTGTATTGTAGTGAAGGGGTCTCTTTATAGAGGGCATTTTGAATGCTTTTAGTACTCATTTCCGATGTGGGACTCGTGGGAGGGCCCTATGAGTTTGACACTTGTATTTAGATATTTCTGCGGGTGCTTCCAGGCTCATTTGTAGAATCGGTAGTGGTTACCGATTGTATGCGGCGTTAGACAATGCCATCGGTAGACGATGCCGATTGTCGAGGCCTTGGGCACTTGGGTGAGCTGAAGTGATCCACGTGTCGTTGTATGAGTGGAGGGTCAGATGGTACAAACAGGAGTCCCCCAAGTTATCGATTGAGAAGCGACTTCTCGGTTGGGGACTTGAATATGTCTTCGGCATTCTAACCCTGACTCAATGGTCCCAATGTTGACGATGGAGGTATGTAGTCCCCCAAGTGCCCGAGCGAGTGAGCTTGGGAAAGAGACGGTGTCTTGTACCGAATGTTCTGAGGTGATTGAGAAATCAACCAATGTGCGTCGCCGTTCGGCACGAGAGGTGATCGAAAAATCAACCAATGTGCGCCTGCCGTTCGGCACGAGAGGTGATTGAAAAATAAACCAATGTGCGCCTGCCGTTCGGCACGAGAGGTGATTTGAAAAATCAACCAGTGTGCGCCTGCCCGTTCGGCACGAGAGGTGATTGAAAAATCAACCAATGTGCGCCTGCCGTTCGGCACGAGAGGTGAATCAACCAATGTGCGCCTCCGTTCAGCACGAGAGGTGATTGAAAAATCAACCAATGTGCGCCTGCCGTTCGGCACCAGAGGTGATTGAAAAATCAACCAATGTGCGCCTGCCGTTCGGCACGAGAGGTGATCGAAAAATCAACCAATGTGCGCCTTACGTTCGGCACGAGAGGTGATTGAAAAATCAACCAATGTGCGCCTGCTGTTCGGCACGAGAGGTGATTGAAAAATCAACCAATGTACGCCTGCGTTCTCTAGTGGAGTTGTGCTTGAAGGTTCCTAGTTCTGCCACGTTCAGGAAGTTGAAGCGTCTCTGAGGTTGGGAACGCTCCAACTGACAACGTTGGGGTTATCTCATGCATGCGTGACACGTGTCGGCATGGCTATGAAGAGTCGCGCCGTTTCGTATTCCGATGCGTCGCTTCGCTTCCCGATGCAAGATCGGCTTTATAAATGTGAGGAGGAGACGAGAGTTCGAATACTTGAAATTTTTGAGAGCAAAGAGAGCTTGTGAGAGGCGATTTCCGGCAACCGTGTGAAGGTTGAGTAGGCGATTTCCGGCAAGCGTGAACAAGGCGGAGGCGATTTCCGGCAAAACTTGAACCACCGTGCAAACAAGGTATGTTGCCGTGTTTTTCTATTTTTCCGAATCAAAGTGTTGAATTCGATGAGTTTTGGTTTGAACAACGTATGAATAAGCATGAACAGGTATGAACAAGCATGAACATAAGTGTTTAAGGGGTGGAATAGGAATTTGATTCTAGCATAGCACTTAGTTTCCCTTCGTATGTTGTTTGTAGATGTCAGATACCGAATCCGAGAGTAGGCTTAGTCCGAGGGCATATGAGGACGAATCGTCTTCGGGGAGTTCGTCCGAGGGGAGGGTGGGTGCCGAATCTAAGAGCTCTTCGAGCCGTGAGATAGAGAGGAGGCAGGAGTGCATGCCGAGGCTGTGGGCACTTCGACGAGAGAGCCTGGAAATGGTGAGCCTTCGACCTCGGGTCGTGAGGTTGATGAGGGTGGCGTGTCCGTTACCGCCCCTGGGGAGGGGTGTTAAGGGTTGTCAAAGGGAGGCAACGGATTCCGATGGCGAAGCCGAAGGAACTATTGTTCGGCGTAGATGAGTTAGAGCCGAACACAATGACCGAGGCTCAGCTCGCGAAGATTCGGGCAGAGTTCATATTCCGAATCGGTAAGATGCGAATTCCGGGCCCTTGGAGTCGCTCAGTGAGAATGACAAGGGCGTAATCTCTTCACCGACGTGTTTAAACATGGGCTTCGGCTCCGTTGAAGCATTCGGTGCAGAAGATTTGGCTGTGATCGGGTATGCACCGGGGCAGGATAATCCAAACTTTTGGATTACATTGCTCTGGGATGATCACGACGTTCAGCTGGGCTGGCGAGGGAGAGCCAGCTACGACAGTTTTCCCAACTGGATAGTGTGACGAGGGCGAGAGTACCGATCACGGGGGGTGGGTTCAGCCCAACTGCCCATCGGCAGGGCAGCGTGGGCACTTTGTGGTAGGGGTGCCGAGCTCTCAAAAGACGTGGCGCAAGCGTCGGGTGATTGTCTTGGGGACTGGAATCGGCACCAGGAGTGATTGTCGAGAGGCGGATTCCTACGACCTTCCAGGAGTCGGTAGGATAGGACCTGCGTTCGGCAGCAGTCTGATTTTTTTTTTCACCTCCGTTTGCCTTTGTATTTCAGGATCTTCGAAACGGCCTGCGCGACTCCACCAGAGAGGTTGAAGCAATCGAGAGGGTGAGGACAAAGATTGCCGAAGAAGATCGGTTCTTTAAGGAGTTGCTCTATTTTCGGAATCTGCCCAAGGCAGGCCTGATCGGTAAGGCCGAATTCCCGAAGAGCAAAGGAAGAAAAGGAAGAAGAGGAAAGACATAGTAAGTGATGCCGTTCGGCAGGCAGGTAACTTCCGCTTCCCCTTAATACCGTTGCTCTCCTAACTCGTGTTTGAATAGCGGTGGCAGGTGGGAGGCCTATGAGTGAGGCGACTAGGCGCCGTCTGGAGGGCAAGAGGCGTCGAAGCAGAAGAAGGTTCCAGCCCCCAGGCCGAAGAAGAAGAAGGCTGCATGAGAGGTGGCGGACGACCAGACGGACGACCGGACGGTGGCGGATCGTCGGCGGGAGAAGAGGGTGGCCGAAGCTGAGGTAGTTCGGGAGATCCACCTTCAGGAACGGGCAAAAGGATGATCCAGGGGGCCCTCGATGCGACGCCGTTGCCGAAGCGGCCAGAGGGCCGAATGAAGGGTCATCATGCTGAATTCCGATGATGAAGAAGAGGGAGAGGATGGGCCGGTGACACAGCTTGCCCTCTGGAAAGCGGTGCCGTCATCAATTGCATGATCGATGGCGCTGAGATGGAGCTGCGGAGATCGAGCAGTTGTCAGTGAAGACATTGCGTGAGCAGGCGGACGCGCCTTCCGGCTTCAGGCCGCAGGAAGTGTTTAAGAGTTGTGGGTGTCCATGTATGTTTTGATTCGGCATGTATTAATGTTTCCGTTCGTGTTGCAGGCTGATATGGAAATTGGCTCTCGCGAAGCGAGCCGTAAACGCTGCCCAACGGTACCAGAAAAATTCGAGGAGGGCCGTTCCAAGATTGCCGATGTTGGGAAGAAGCTCCAGGAGGCTGATCGGGCACGCCAGGAGAACGCTGCCCAAAATTGGAGAGCTGGCATCTAAGCTTGTGGCGGCCGAATGGAGGTGGTGGCTGGCGCAGGAGGCCAAGGCGGCAGTGGAGGTAGCTATGGACATGGCCGAACGGTCGCATGCGAAGGAGGTAGAGGATGCGAAGGTAAAGGCCGTTGCTGACTACCGAGCGTCGGAAGAATTCACGCTTCTGGTGGACAAAGAAGTCATGGAGCAATGTGACGACTTTGTCTACCCGCTTCAAACGGTATAATGCCGACAAGAAGCTGAACCTCAACTTCCTTCCGGATCCGCCACCGCTGCCAGAGGGCGTAACCGAAGAGATGGTGGAGGCTTACAAAGGCGAGGATGCCGAACCAGAGGAAGCCGATGACACCGAATCTAGCAGCGAGGAGGGAGAAAGTCATCCCGGGCCGAGGGCTGTCAATGTAACCACTGCGGAGCGTCGACCGGTCCTGTGCCTGCGGGGGTATCGCCAAGCCGAGACAACCGATGCCGATCCGCCCTCTACTTAGAATTTGTCATCGTTTCCTTCTGTTTTTTCATAATTTGGAATTGTAAAACAATATTTTTGAAACATGCCGAACGGAATTTTTTGAAACAGTTTGCCCTGTGTGGCTAAGTTATCCATCTTAACTTTGTTTCGGTTTATTTGCCGAACCCTATGTTCGTGTATGTATGCATGCCATTGGTAAAACATTGAGAGTATAATCCTGTTTCTGCCCAGCGAAGCTGTATGAATAGAATTGGGACTTGGACCTGAAATAAACCGTTCACAAAGATAATCGACCGAAGATGACAACGAAAGTGAAAGCCGAAGGCGCGATCACTTGTAGTAGTATTTGAGATGCTCTATGTTCCAAGGGTGGCCGAGGGTCTGACCATCGGTACCACGCAAACGTATGTTCCCGTCGCAGATGGTGACGACCTCGTAAGGACCTTCCCAAGATGGACCAAGTGTGCCATCGCTGGGGTCCTTGGTGGCAAGAGAGACTTTACGTAGGACCCAGTCCACTACTTTCAACGATCGGCGTCTGACGCGTGAGTTGTAGTAGCGAGAGGTCCGTTGTTTGTAAGCAGCATTCGAAGCTCAGCCTGGGAACGGTGTTTAAGCAATGAGGTCCAAGTTGAGCGTGAGCAGGTCTTCGTTTTGCTCTGGCGTGTAAGATGCCCTTCGGCATGAGGGAGCGTTGATCTAAAGGACAACGGCTTCCGGTACCGAAGCAAGGGAAAAGGGTGTTTCGCCAGTTGACCGTCGGTGGAGGAGGTGTTGATGGCCCATAGTGCCTCTGGAAGGAGATCGGGCCAGGCTCCTTTAGCCGCTCCGAGCTTCTTCTTCATGTCTTCTTGATGATCTTGTTGATGGCTTCTACTTGGCTATTTGATTGTGGATGTGCTGCGATGCAAAAAACAAGTTGATGCCGAATCGGTGGCATAGATGCCGAACTGAGAGGAGTCGAATTGTTTTCCGTTGTCGGTGATGATTGCGGTCGAGAGGCCGAATCGATAGATGATGTTCTTCCAAATGAAATGCTCAACTCTTGCTGCGGTGATAGTTGCCAGGGCTTCGGCCTCCGTCCATTTCGTAAAGTAGTCGACAGCGACGATGGCGTACTTGAGCTGTCCCTTTGCTTGGGGCATGGGGCCGATGAGATCTAAACCCCATTGAGCGAAGGGCCATGTGCTAACAATCGGCGTGATTGGTTCGGCAGGTAGTTTTGGAAGAGAGCCGAAGCGTTGGCATTGATCACACTTCTGGACGACTGCGGTGGCATCGGGCATGGAGGGTTGGCCAGGTAATACCCTTGCCGAATGGTCTTGAAGGCCAGAGACCGAGCGCCAGAATGGTCTCCACAAGCACCCACGTGAATCTCTCGTAAGACGTAGTTGCCCTCCTGCGGAGTCATACACCGAGCAGTGGTAAAGAATGGCCACGCCGATAGAGAATCTGATTTCAAGATTAAGTATCGTGCCGAACGGCGGCGGAGAGTTTTGGCCTCAGCTTTGTCGGCTCGGAGCGTTCCACTTGAGAGGTAGGCGAGGATTGGATCCATCCAACTTGGATCCTGCCGAACGGTATGTACCTCAGTTTCAGGCAGTGCTGCGCCGATCAAGGATTTCGATCGGCACGTGGCGGCCTACGTTGTCGTCAATTGCTGATGCCAGGCGTGACAGGGCATCGGCATGGCCGTTCTTGGACCTGGGGATCTGCTGAAGTTGATACGCAGCAAGTGGTGGAGCAGTCGGCGAGCATGTGTCAGTAGGCAGCCATGGAGGTATCTTTGGCCTCGAATTCGGTCCGTACTTGATTAACGACAAGTTGTGAGTCGCGCATATCTTCAGCGTCGAGCGCCCATTCCCTCGGCGAGCCGAAGGCCTGCCAAGAGCGCTTCATATTCGGCTTCATTGTTGGAAGCTTCGAATTGGAATCGGATGGCGTACTCGATGGTTGTCTCGACCAGGGGCTTTTAGTGCTAGACCAGCTCCGCCCCTGCGGTTGGACGAACCATCCACATAGAGAGTCCAAGACGGGAATCGACGAACTAAAGCTCTCATCGGTTGGGTGAGCAGCTGATGTTGCCCATCGAGGGTCGGCATCGTCTAGGTTGCGTCCTTCAGACGTAGTCATTTCAGAGATGAAATCGGCTACGCTTGTCCATTTTCGCAGGCCGAGGGTGATAGTGGATGTCGAATTCGCTGAGCTCAATTGCCCATTTCACCAGCCGACCTGACGTCTCCGGTCGTTGTAGTATCTGGCGTAGAGGCTGATTGGTGAGAACGGTAATGCCTGAGCTTGGAAATATGGCCGAAGCTTGCGAGCTGAGAGGACGAGAGCGTAGCCAGCTTTTCCAGCTCGGGGTCCGATTCTCCATCCTGCAAGGCGTGGCTGGTATAGAAGATTGGGAGCTCTGTGCCGTCAGCTGCGAATGAGTACGGAGCTCAATGCCGAACCGATACCAGAGGTAGAGGATTAAATCTTCGCCAGGATGATGGGTGGATAACAGGGGCGCTCTGCCCATATAGGCTTTGAGGTCTTGGAAAGCGCGGTCGCATTCGGAGTCCAGACAATCTGCCGTTTGCTCCACTTGAGGGCTTTAAAGAAAGGGGCACACCGATCGGTAGCTTTTGATATAAAACGAGCAAAAGCGGCGACACGCCCCGTGAGGCTCTGGATATCCTTATGAGTCTTCGGAATCTGCATGTCGAGAGAGCTTTGATTTTCTCAGGGTTGGCTTCCATGCCCCGTTGGCTGATCATGAAGCCAAGGAATTTGCCAGAAGAGACACCGAAGGCGCATTTACTTGGGTTGAGCCGCATGTTGTACTTCTTGATGACGCTGAACATGAGGGAGAGGTTGTGGAGGTGAGAATCGGCTGTCTTGCTTTTGACCAGCATGTCATCCACATAGACCTCCATCGAGGTGCCGATGAGTTCAGAGAAGATTTTGTTGACCAAGCGCTGGTAGGTTGCCCCAGCGTTGCTTCAGGCCGAACGGCATGACATTGTAACAGGAGAGTCCTTTGTCGGTGATGAATGCGTATGTCCGCGATCGGCCGGGCTCATAAATATTTGGTTGTACCCTCAGTATGCGTCCATGAAGCTGAGAGCTCATGGCCTCCGTTGCGTCTACCATCTGGTCGATCCTTGGCAAAGGAAAGCTGTCTTTGGGGCAAGCCTTGTTTAAGTCGGTATAGTCCTGACACATTCGCCAGGCGCCGCCTGATTTCTTGACCAGGATACCGAATTGGCCAGCCAAATTGGGTAAGTGACCTCCTGGATGAAGCCGATTGTCGCAGTTTTTCCACCTCAATTCTCATTGCTTCATACCGTTCGGCGTCATGGGCCCGCCGTTTCTGCCCCGATGGGTCTGAAGCTGGGGCAGATGCTGAGCTTGTGACTGGTGACGCTAAGGGCGATGCCAGGCATGTCGCCGTACGACCAAGCGAAGACTTCCGTGTTGGCGCGTAAGAAGCAATGAATTCGTGTGCAAGTCCTGGACTTAATGTGGTACCGATTCGAACCTGCGGTCGGGTGCTGATTTCGAAAGGAGACCGATTCTAGGTCTTCAACGGGTTGTGCCTGCGGGTGAGAGCCTCATCTCGGGGATCATCCGGGTTTGTCCGCCCTCTCCGTTCGGCATAGTAACGTTGGCAGCCACCGAATATGCTTCGGAGGCGTAGCTCGTGCTGATTCCTTTGTTGCTGATACGTAACACGTCCGCGCACTCAACTCATCCCCTCGCACTTGGCCTACGCCAGCGTGGGTGGGGAACTTGAGGAGGAGCATGTGTGGTGACAGCATGGCTTTCATTCTGGTGAGCGTCGTCCTGCCGATGATGGCATTATACGCTGTTGGGCAATCGACTACTAAAAAGTGAGTGTAGATGACCGAACGTTGGGAATGGTGCCGACCGCAAACGGAAGCAAGACACTGCCGATTGGTTCGATCACGTCACCAGAGAGCTGAGGAGAGGGGTGATGTCTTTGTTCAGATGATGTTGATCTATGCCGAGGGCATTGGAAGCGTCGGCGAAGAGTACGTTGACCGAACTGCAGGTGTCGACTGAGGATTCGGCCTACATCGAAGTCCGAGATATCGGCTCGTATTATCATAGGATCGGGGTGGGGGAAGATGATGCCTCGTTCCTCTTCTTCGAAAAAGGTGATAGGTTCCCAACCGATTCGTCGGATTTTGTCGTTGCGTCCTCCCGCCACGCTGAGGATTTGGGGTGCCCGAACGGCACGGACATAGTCTTTCACAGTCGGCCTGCGCCTGATTCCGCGAGGGGAGCTCCACCACTGATCATATTGATCTGCGCCATTGGATGGTTTGTCCGATGATGGTTTAGTGCTCAAGTACTGATCCAGCTTTCCGTCGTTGATGAGACGTTCGACAATTTTCCAAAGGGCGATACACGATTCCGTATCGTGGCCATTATACTGGTGATATCGGCAGAATACACCGGTGTCCTTGTCGTTTTGCCGAGGGAGTTTGCGATTGTTCGGCTTCGGTATCATTGCGTCTTCTGCCAGGAGAACATGCTCATAGGTGGTGTTGAGCAAAGTGAAAATTTGTTCTAGCCGATTTCGCTTCTGTCTCTCAAGGCGTTTCGCCTGTCGGATCTCTTGCCCCTTCTTGTTACTGCCCTGCCGATCGTGGAAGTAGTCCTTTCGTTTGTTCGCTCGGCTCAAAAAGCTGGGGCATGGGATGCCGTTCGGTATGGGGATGGATCCGTCGTTCGATTTGCAGGGAAGCGGTCATAGCTTCGTGACGAAGGTCGATCGATCGGGACCGTTTCACTGGTAGAGCCGAAGCTGATCCTTTGGAGTTGAAGTGCTCAGCTTTGGCGTGGATAGCTGCCCGCTTCATCAGCTCGGAATAAGTGGTCCAGCGCTCCTGTGGACCAGATTCCGAAACTGGACGACCGAATGCCACTTTCGAAGGCACCGAGGCTGCTCTATCGTCAGTTCTGGGCATCGGAGTATTCATGGCTAAACCTAGCCGCATATTCCCTCAAAGGCTCATCGTCTTGCTGCCGAACGTATAGAGGTCATCGGCAGAAGTCAGTCGATCGGTCTAGATCTTGAAATGGTTGAGGAAGGTTTGCTTCAACTGATTAAAAAGTCAACCGTACCTGGCGCCATTCGATAGAACCAATTCAGAGCGGCTTCCGTTATGGTGGAAGGGAATAGTAAACATTGGTCTTCGTCTGTCAACCCTTTGCAACCCAAGGCCGATTGGAAGGTATGAATGTGAGTAACGGGATCTTCCACCCCTTAGTAGAACGATATTTCGGAGTGCCTGAACCTCCTTCTCGTGTTTGAATGTCCTGATTCGACTGGTGAATGGCCCTGGCTGCACCGTTCCCCACGTTGGTGTCCGAGCCTGGTTCTGCTCCTCCTCAATGCGATTCATCTTCTCGCAAGAGGAGACGAATGATTGGATCGGTAGAGGGAAGATCGTCTCGAAGGTTTCTTTTGCTCGATTCCATGTACGTTGGCCAACGTGGTGGCCTCGCCTCTCGTGGTCTGCCGTTCGGCTGGACTTCTCTCGAGCGTCCCGTATGTCGATCGTTACCCTTGTCCGTTTGATGGCGCTCCTTCCACTATCCTGCCAATCGGCGGAGATTGTGGTCCCGGCTGAAGTTGGAACATAATCTGATTCGTCCGTTTCTTCCAGACCATTGCACCGTATCTTCGGCGTATGGGGGATTTTGGTCCAAGAGTCTCTAACTGCCGATCGTTGAGTTTTGCCCGGACCCGGATGGGGGAGGCTGCCGTCCTTGCGCTGCTCATCGATCCTATCGCGGAATCGGAGTAAACTCCATATCTGGATGGCACTCCCTGGGGGAGGGTACGAACAGCCTTCGGGAAGCAGCTGGTTTGTTTGCGGCCTGCTGTTTCCCTTTATCCTGAACGCTTGGCTTCCGTACGCTCTTATCGACTTCTCCTGCCGAACCTGCATGGTTCGTTCCAAACCGTTCCTGCAACGGGGTGGAATGTGTTTGCTGATCATGCAGTTGCCTCTGGGTGTCATCTAGTTTAGAAGTGAGGATATTGTTGTGCTCCTGCATTCGTGTCATTTCCTCCTGGAGAGTCTCCATGCGAGCCTCCAGAGTGGTTGGTCGAGCGGGGTCTCTGCCCGTGGCGTCTGAAGCAAGGGAGCTAGATTTGGCTCACTGCCGAGGCCGATGATGGGGCCATCGGCGGGGGGCCGAAGATGGATTCATCTTTTGGTCTCAGTGTTTGGAGTTTTGAGATACGGGTTAATCCAGAAGCGATTCCCACAGACGGCGCCAATCCGTTGGCACTAAAACTTGAACAGATAGAGATGAGTGCAACTTACAAGTGATGTGGACGATCAAGGTGATCGATTGAGTGATAGATGGGGATTCTTCCTGCCTTCAGATGCTAATCCTGAATAGAAGATAAGCGAAGCCCGTGAGGTCTATAGAACCGATGTGGAACCAGCCTAAGACCCTCCGATGCTCAAGTAAGTTTGTTTATAAGAGCTCTTGCTGTCGACTATATAGAAGTATAAAAGTCAAGCTGAAAAGTCTTACCCTTGTATTGTAGTGAAGGGTCTCTTTATAGAGGGCATTTTGAATGCTCTTAGTACTCATTTCCGATGTTGGACTCGTGGGAAGGCCCTATGAGTTTGACACTTGTATTTAGATATTTCTGCGGGTGCTTCGAGGCTTCGATTTGTAGAATCGGAGTGGTTACCCATTGTATGCGGCGTAGACAATGCCATCGGGAGACGATGCCGATTGTTCGAGGCCTTGGGCACTTGGGTGAGCTGAAGTGATCCACGTGTCGTATGAGTGGAGGGTCAAGATATGGTACAAACAGTGTCATTGGTTGGGATAGTAAAGAGTGTTGTCGCCATTGAGAGTTTCACTCCTATAAAAGACATTGCTTGGAAACTTGTACTAAACCAGAGACTAGACTAGTCAATTTATTTTAATTAAGAAACCAAAGAAGAGGAGGCCGATGACCAAATAGCCTCAAAACATTACATTCATTTCAACTCAGAGGTACTAAATTCAACGTTTCATAGGTGGAAATGCAAGGAATCGGGAATGATTTCTACCATTTGATAAAAAGAGCAGATCAAGAATCATTGAATATTGGCTAGGAATCAAAACTATATTTTATTTATAATCATGATGTACACTATACAACGGAAAATTACTGGGGGCTTGCATGGCTGGCGGAGCCAAAAACGCAGAGTACGATCCTTGCTATTTACAAAGAAAATTTCACCCAAACCATATTGGGCAAAAGAAACTGTCATACCCACTAGTTAGTTCTCCTTAAGCTTATACACTGTCTCGATGCATTCTTCTGTGTCCCAAAGGAAGGAACCAAACGCAACAGCCTCCAAAACTAGCCTCTTCACACTTGAATATGAAGTTGAGATAACTTCATCGGTCTCTGGGTGAACTCATGGTCCCATCATCCCAAAAAGAGCACAACAGTGATTTTTAACTAAATTCACAGCCACCTCAGATCTCAGTTTTGCGCATCTCTGAAGTGTGTCAGGATCAAACCCCATCACGTAACAACTCAACTTTCCTTGTGTCTTTTCCAACCTACTTGACCCTTTATACTCCGCTTGAATGTTGCCTATGCGACCAAAGAGGAGATTTTTCATTCCATTAGGACACATCTCCTGATAGTGAAGGGAGGTTCTATGACTCAGATGAAGGTCTTGGCTTTCCAGAGCTAATATCCGATCCAGACGATGTCTCAATGAGGCAGATTTCAAAAAGTAGCCGTATAAGATGGAGGCCACGTATACTCGACCAAGCATTTGACGTGTGATCTTTGTCATTGCCCAATTGTCTGTGACACTAGAATTTACTCTCAAGCCAATGACTGTACTGACATGTTCCCTTATCATCTCCAAAATCTCGAAGCTGTAAAGGGACTCTAGCTCCCAGTCCTTTGAAGGCCATATCTCCAGTCTCCCATTGTAGATGCATCTAGAGAGTCTAGGAACCAAATGAACTTTGATCTCAGAAAACTTGTAAAAGATTAACAGGTACATTACATCTTCAACAACAATCTGGCACTCCTGCTCCTTCAGTTGCGCAATCCTCCTGACATTCAAGAATACCTTAAGTCAAAGAAATAAATGTGATTCTAAAGAAAATCTAATTGGAAAATCCAAATACGAAAGCTTCAACCCACCAAGAATTCCACGGAGTAGTTCACCAATTTACTTACTCTAATAAGGTAGTAAAAGGGTCGCTAGGCAAGAACACCCAGCAACATTACTGCAGTCACCGCCTACGTGCACAGGTACAAAGTGCATGTTAGGCATAGCAAGTGCATTCAAGAATGCCCTACTCAAAGTTCATCATGGTGCTTCCTACACCGGCAAATTTAAAAGGTAACAACATAGCACGTAAGCAACAATTTCATTATTAATGAACTGAAACCTCAATGAGCTTTCACATATCATTATATATCACACAAACTTCTGCTAATATTTTCTCTCAGGACAGGCAAAAATCTTAAGTGATGCCCAGTTCAGGGCAATCTAGCCATCCTTACAAACCTAAAGACTTCCTAACTAAGAAACAACAAGGGAACCTCTCCATCCTCCAACACAGTCAACCATAGAGTCTATGAGTCAATCATTGAAGAAGTTCATCGTCCACACACAACTTTTGTAAACAGAGCAAAAAAGAAAAGGCTTTGTAGAAAAACTCATATCACACAGCATTCTACAGAGAATCACTCATATCACACAGAAAACTACAGAGAAGCACTTGATTCTCTTGATAGAGCGCCAAATTACTATATACTGAAAACCCATTATGTTCATAACAATTGCTTATGAAATACTGAAGAAACAAAAACAAGTACGGAAAATTTGAACTTACTGTTTTTTACTCATGAAGAGATGAACACTCAAGAGGGATTGGATTATAGTTCTTGTTTAACAGTTAAATTGCTTAAACCTAACATAAATTTTGAATTTTGTATGAGAAGAAATAGAAATGAACACAAAGAATTAAGACTTGAACGCAGGAAAAATAAATAAATAAAATTTAAAGTGATGAGGTTCAGGAAAAAACCTATGAAGGCAGGCCTCGTGAGAGGCAGCGCTCAGAGACATACGAGAGAGGGCGAGTTCTCGATCATCAGCCAACTTCTTGAGCTCCTGAGCCACCGCAAGGTGAAACAGCTGGGGGTGGTTCTGCAGAACGGTGCTGAGGTCCTTGCCGGGTCGGGTCCTCGGGTCGAGTGGAGAGTTGAGGCTGCTGAACTCGCAGTGACTCGCCCCGGCCCCGACGACGACGGTCAACGGCCTGAACCGCCTGGTCACCGACTGAAGGGCGGGCCAGGGAGCAAAACGGGGCGTTATGCGGGGCTTTAGGGTTGAGAGCGGGGAGATACAATGGTCCATCAACAATGTCTGGTGCTGAAATTGGGATGAGAGACTGAGACTCAGAAAATTGAGAGGTTTTTGAAGAAGACGAAGAATATATGGAAGTTTTTTGGATAGGGGTTCACTGGTCGAGTCAGAGACGGAGAGGGATTGGATAGCGTGCGGGATCGGCAGTAAGACTTTTGTTGGACCACGTGGCGTGATCTGGTCCGTTGGGGTTTAAAGGATAAGCGGATCTGTTGGTGTATGGCCCACAAGCACATTGGTTCGGGCTTGTCTGTGGTTCCCACATTGACCACTCACTTAACCAGAATGATTAGTTATTTGATAAGGATTAGGATAAGTAAAGTAGTGCGATAAGCAGTAGGACAAGGCTTTTTTTTATTTTATTCTTGTTTTAATAGCTTATTGAATTTGAAACCTAACCTAATGATGATGCCCTTCTTTTTACCAACCTATCACAGGAAATCGAGGATGAAACAAATATGGATCGACTAATGAATTTCCCTCATCTTTTTTTATTATTTTAAGAAATTGAAATTTTTACTTCATATGTTAGAGTTTGGAAATATATTCAATCTTCTTGAGGAATTCTGTCATGACTGGAGTTCTTTTTTCCGGTTGGTAACGGTTTTTTAAGTATTTTTTGTCCAAATAGATCTTTTCTAGCAACATTTCCTTTTTGAGAAAGAAAAAAACAATGGTAGTATTTTATTGATAAGAGGAGTAGAAATAAGTACAAAAAATCGGGCCATGTCCTGAAGGTTTTGGCGAGCCTCTCTTCATGTAAGGGTTCGGTCATCGTTAACTAAGGTCATCTCCAAGAGGGCCAATTCCTAAGTGAGGGCTACACTAGGTTACAAAAAATAAAACAAAGGGCTACACAATAGGCTAAATATTTGGATGGGCCCAATTGGCATCACCTAGCTATTAGGTGACATTAGCCACCTTTTTTTTTCTTTTTTTTCACCTACCACATTCTTACATAATTTCTTACAACATCTTTATAATTTTACATATTATCCTTCCTCAATTTCATCATTTTACATAATTTCTCACAATCTATTCATTCTTTTACAAGCTATCCTCCATCTTTTTTTATTTACATTAATTTTTAAGTTGTTTTTAAAATAAGACAAAGATTTTAACATAACAATGTATTATTAATTATTATTAGTTACAAACACCAAAATATTTAATTAGGAGTGCGACGTGGAGACAAATCTAATCAGAAATGTCTAATCACGTGACATGTGGATGTCAAATATCCCATTTCCAAAATATTTTTATCTTCTAAAATGTATTTTAAATAAATAGTCTACCCTTTTAACATCAAGTGGAAGAAAAAAATTGCATATGATAGATCTCCCTAAAGTCATATCTTATGTTAATCTAGCATATGTTATTCAAAGCATGCTTTCCAGCTAAGATTCTTATTTAGAAATTCATTATATCATTCTCAGCAAAGTGGAGGGTGGGCCCTTTTTGTTTCTGTGTCAGTTGCAATTTCTTTAAAAATAATCACAGATATGTATTTGATACTTGAGCAATAATTCAAACCAATTATAACCAATTAATTATGATTAGATGACTAAATATTTGTTTAATTTGATATGTTCCTTTAAAGGGATGATCATGGGAAAAATGATCATGTTTCTTTTAAGGCTTAATGACTCATGTAGAAATTAGAATAGAATAGAATAGAATTGAAAAAAACTATTTCAATCTTCTTGGAAATGATTCTTAGTTCTTGCTTTGGAAGGACAAAGGTGGTTTCTTAGAGCGATTTCCCCAGCATCTGCCCTTGTCAAATTCTCAGTCGTTTCCAAATTAGCGACCAAGTTTCCTTATAGGGTTAGAGGTATTTTCTAGATTAAGATTTTATAGAAAGATAGAATTTTCAACTGGGATTCAACAGACAGATATTGTTCAAAGTTGCAGATAGATTGTAATCTTTGTAACTTGGAAAGAACCAAATGACTGTCATTTTCCTATACATTTCCAAGCTTCCACACAACACATATGCTTACTTAGGTAACTGGTAAATATATGGACAGAAAAATTTACCTCATCGCTTTCAATTTCAGAGCAGCATTTAGATCACCTGTTTGTTTGCTTGCCAAAGTAATTGTGATAGCAACTAAGCAAATGCTTGGAAAATGGTGGCATTTACTAAATCTTTAAAGCCATCTTTCTCCACCATGAAGTTTCATACCATTGATCTCCCTAATGGAAAATACAAACCCAACAACACCCACAAAAATATTTTTCTGCTAGTCCTTACCGTAGTTTTGCTCACTACACTCCCTCTCGGTCAACATCTCAAATTCTCCATTGCCATCTCCTTAGAGCAATGCCGGTGGTTCAAAAGCATCGAAAAAGAGAAAATCAATGCCAGATATTTAGTGGGAATAAAATTTGCAAATTTATCATTGAACAGCAAAACTGCATGAAGTTTGGGAGACCCGATACGGAGTTCATGAAATGGAGGTGGAAGCCTGATGCTTGTTGTGAGTTGCCCTTGTTTGATGCAACTCAGTCATTGGCTTTCCTTGGTGACTCTGTGGGAAAAAATCAAATGCAGTCATTGCTTTGCCAGTGTAAGCATTCAAATTAGCCTACAAACATTTTAAACATTCCAAGACATAGTTTGTTCTTACAAGATTGTGTGTTTTTTGTTTTTCTTCCAGGTGACTTAGGGCGGCCCTGGGGTGGTGCAAGTGGCGTCACCGCACAGGCCCCCGTTCTTAAGGGCCCCCTAAAAAAAAATTATTTATATTATATATATATTATTTAATATTATAGGAATTGTATATATAGGATAGCGTGCTGAACATTAGCACAAGAGCATGTTTGGTGGGGTTGGCTGGAGTGCATATTTATTTAACAAAAGCGCCAGAGTTCGATTCTTGCCGAAGTATCCTCCTTTTTTATATTGTTTTTGTATTATAACTACAAACTTTACATCATTATTTAAATAAATAAATATATAAAAAAAACAGAATGCCTTTAAAAAACAGAAAACATCGAAGTTCAACTACAGGAGGAGTATATATATCCCCAAACTATCGTTCTTAAAAACATTATAAATAAAAAATATTTTCAACAAAACAAAAAAAACTTCATGGCTTCTTCTTTCTCTTAAACTCTGATTTTCTGGTAAGTAATAATCATCATTCATCAATCTCTCTTTGGTTCTTTTTTCAATCCTTTGATAATTTTTGTTATTCTTTCAATTTCATGAATTTCAACACCAAAATTCCTAAATTCATAAAGACCACTCAAAATCAAATAGTCAGATTCAAATCTCAATTCAAATGTATCTAAATTTCAATCTATTTTATATATTACATGACTTATTTTATTAAATTATTATCATGTTGATGATTGGTTATATGAGAATATAGTTTGTAGAAATATTTATCTATTTCTTGCTGGGGTTTTCTTCCATGTTATAGGGTTTTGGAATTTTTCTTTGTAATTTAAACATGCCACCTACTATAAAATACATTTTTGGATATACAAAACGACTTAGAAAAAGAAAAATCGAGGAATTGACTCAATCTCAAAGAGGAGCTCTTGATAGATTCATTGTTAAAGAATCACATGCTACAATTGATGAAAATATTTCCAATGAAGAACAAGAAGATGATGTTGAGAAATTGCAAGATATTTCCAATGGAAACATTTAAATTTTTATGAATTTGATTTCTGATTGTCATTACATATTTATTGATAGTGACTTTTAGTTATAAAAAATTATTTATGACATTAAGTTATGCCAAATTTTTATTTATAGTAATTTCTTATTAGATTATGTGAGGCCCCAATTTAAGTTTTGCACAGGGCCCTCAAAATCTAGGGGACGGCCTGCCTATCCTGAGGACATTTCTCACAAATATTCCTCAAACACAGATTACTTCAAGCGCTATGTCTACCATGATTACAATTTCACCATAGTAATTCTCTGGTCCCCCTACTTGGTTAAATCTAGAGACGCAGACCCCAGTGGACATGACATCAACAGCCTCATGAGCCTCTACTTAGATGAGCTGGACGACGCATGGCTAACTCCTGTCGTACATTCGACTATGTGATTGTCTCAGGAGGACAACGGTTCTTCCCGAGATTACATACATACCACGAACAAGACAACATGACATTGTTTGTCACCTCCTAAGGATACAGAAAGGGCTTCTGAACAGTGTTTAGAACCCTTGGATGTTGAACCTAGTAAATTAATATCTATAAATAGTATAGCTGAGTGCCTAAATTCGGTTTTAATAATGCTATACCCCCTTTTAAAATTATTTTAAAAAAATCATATAGCCGGGCGGCTATACTTATGTTGACACGTGGGCACTAATCGCTGGGCGGGTCCTCTGGTTTTTGTCAAAAAATAGTACAGCCGAACGGCTTTACCTTTTAACACGTGGCGCCTAGGCGTTCGGCTGGTCCCTTATATATATATATATACGGCTTTACTTGTTTGACACGTGGCGCCTAGGTATTGGGCGGCCCCCATATATATATATATATATATATATATATATATATATAAATTAGTATAGCCGTACGGCTATATCCGGTTTTTAAAATGTTTTAAAAAAATAGTATGGTCAGGCGGCTATACTTTGCTAATCCGGCAAATTTACCGGCATAGATCTTGCCGACGAACTTTCATCGAGAGAGGTGCTTTTGTTTTTTTGCCAACTTCTTTCATTTAATATATGTAATTAAGTAATGTCTTAGTCTTTTTGAATTACTTTAATTAGTAACTAGCCTCTCTGCACCTGCTTTCGCACTTGCTAGAGGCTTTTTTTAAAAAAAATTAAATTTATTTTAGAATTAAAAATAATAATGGGTAGTTGTGTACCTTAAAAATAGGATCTATTATCTTATTTTTCTTTTAATTTTAATTTTTTTAAATATAAAAATATATGAATTTACCATATTATCCTCATTTAATTAATAATTTCCAATTCTTAATATTTGCATTAACTAAGGACATTTTCTGGTATTTTGAATGTTTCACAATTCTCTACCTTTTGCTTTATATATATAGATTATGTTTTAATTATTATTTCTTTAGTAAATATTTAAATATGTTACTGATTTCACAAACGACTTAATAAATAGTAAGTACTTGAAGTTCGATGGACGTCGAAAAAATAGATTACTTATTTTCGTTTGGGTGTCTTAATTAAATTTCTCTAGAGCCCAAGAGCCCCAAGGCCCAAGTCTTTGAAAAGCAAACGTACAATACTCATATTATACATATACATATGTATATTTATGTTTAATACACGTATTTTTTACAAAAATTTCAATAAGACACACAAAATTCATGAATTATACACATAATTCTCACATATTATTGAATAAAAATAATTTATATTTAAAAATGTAAATAATTTATATTAAAATATAATATAGTGGCCGAACTTTTAAGTTGTAATGTGCCAAAATTTTGCCGAATAAAACACGTACGTATTTTATTCATATTTTTTCTCATTTCGTATTTTACTAACTATGAATGAATGTGAGAGACTAAAATTATTTCTTACTTGTTGTAACAAAAATGCAAGATGGAGATTTTGTATTCTCTTTGCCAACCAGAACAACAATTTCAAACAAAGATTTATGAGTGTAATAGTAAGAGAGGTAGTAGTATTCTTCATGTAAAGTGTTGTCACGTGGCGCCTAAGCGCTGGCAGGGTCCCACTATATATAATAAGTATAGTTGACACGCGAATCCTCTTATGTTTTTTTTTCTTCTGAAAATAGTATAGCCGCTCGGCCGTACTTGTTTGACACGTGGCGCTTAGGCACTGGGAGGGTCCTTTTTTTAATATATAAAAATGGTATAGTCGCTCTTTTTAATATATACAAATGGTATAGTCGCTTTTTTTAATATATACAAATGGTATAGCCGTGTGGCCATACCCGGTTTTTAAAAAATAGTATAGCCGTGCGGGTATACTATTTTTTAATAATAAAAGACCTTCTAATGATGGCTTCTAATAATAAAAGACCTCTCTGATGATGGCTTTGCTAAGGAAATTGTGGAATGGGCATTGCCAGCCCTAAGTAGAGAAGGAGTTGAGGAAGGATGGGAGGGCTTTGTCTATGCCTTGCAAGGGATTTATGATAAGGATGGTGCTTCGGAGAAGATTAAGAGCTTGAAGGGTTTTGATGATGGAAACTCTCTCACTAATCTCCTATGGTGGATTCATAGTAGGAACTTAGGTTCACAGTAGGATCTTTGAGTTCATTTTTGTTGATTAGTTTTTAGGTTGTGTTTTTTCATTATTATTATTTTTTTAGTTGGTAGCATGCACATTTGACAAATTCTTATGTATGTAACTTAACAAATCAATTAGAAGTTCAATTTATAGCAATGGTCATGAACCATACATCCACCCCTACCTAATCAAATCCTCCTCCTCCTCTCTATCTCTCTCTTACCCTTCTCGCTTTTCCAACTCTGCTTTCATATACCAAATTTTCAAAGCTAACTTCACTATCTGTGCAACACGCAAGACCAAGCCCAAACATTATGGCCTATTTGGTATTCAACTTGAATCCAACTTTTTAAACTTAAAAACAAATTTTGAGTCTAAAACAAAGAAAATATGTTTGGTAGCCTTGTTTTTAAAAACTTAAACTCAAAAACAACTAAAAACCACCCCAACTATTAAAAACAAAAAATATCTGTTTTTTCAGTTTTTTTCTAACAACCTACAAGTTCACAAATTTTTAAGATTTGAAAACAGTTTTCAAGTTGCATACCAAACAAGTTTTTGAATCTTAAAAATAGATTTAAGAACTCCTTGTTTTTAAGAAAAATCAAAGTTTTTGAGTTCCCTATTTGAATAGGATACCAAACGCCCCTTAACATCTGTATAGCTTTTCAATTCCTTTTCATACTGAGAAAGATATGCGTTCCAAATAACAAGCTACAATGTTTTGCTTAATCTGATGTTCACACAGGAGAGACGTGCTCACAAAGGAAGCGTTATCTTTAAGTAAAAAAAGCCCACTAGTGTGTTTTCACAGCATATACAAAGAACTGAACAAAAATGCTTTATCTTGTACAGAAAGTTCATGATCTCATGTGCAAAAAGCTCTTTTGATAATCTATTTTGATAATCTATCTTGTGCAAAAAGTTCATGATCTCATGCTTTATCTCTATTATGATAATCTCATGTGCAAAAAGTTCTTTATCTTTAAGTTCCAGACGCTTTCAAGTTCATGATTTTTATATTAAATATGAATCTCTCCTGTAAACAATATTGTGTAATTGATCAATACTCGCTAAGTCTTCTTGAAAAACTCTCACACTTAATTATGGGTGGGCGCAGTCCAACTTTGTTTGAATTAAACTCATAGGAGAAATCAAACTAAACTAAACCACTATGGTTTGGTTCAGGTGGTTTGGCTATTTAGATTTGAGACAAATACTTTTTTTTACTTTTTTGTCTTGGTGGTTAAATATAATTTCAATTTCATACAGAAGGGAACCCTATCATTTTTGTGCAATATGTAATCCATTGATCTCTTAAGAAAACTGTAAGTAATGATAGTTGTAAAGACACATCTATTAGGAGAGATTCTAGGCGTTATAGAAACTTTTTAACCGCGAATGTAGAGATAAGTGTTTTACCATTGAAGTTAGAAAATACAAGCGCCTCTGACTTTCAACTATCTCCACATATGATTGCTAGCGTTTAAACAGTCTACGTTGTAAATGCTAAATACCCCTCAAACTTTAGAAACGAAAAATAGGATGAACAGCGAATAAAACCGTTGAAAAAAACTGAATGGCAACCAAAACTCATATAAATTGAGTCTCTTAAGCCAATATTGAATACAATACAACTATTGGAGCCAAATTAAGCAAGATCATGGGCATTTCAAGCATGAAGACATTCATCCTCTGTTTGCTCATTGTTGGCATGGTGGCTCTGAACGAAGGAGTGGACGCTGGGAGGACCAGCACTAACCCTGGAGTTCTTGACCCATGCCTAAAACCAGGAGGGCCACATCCTGGTTGTAGTGGTCCTAATGGCAGCAACGGTGAACGTAAAACCGCTAACCCCTACGATCGTGGTTGCTCGAAAATTAATCAGTGCCGTGGTTAGAAAGGTTAATTATGTTCTAATTACGGCTAGCTAAGCCAGTAAAGAAAAAATTGATTATGTTAATATATATGATGTACGTGGTTTATGTTCTAGGGAGAACAAGGGCCTTTCATGGTGAAAGTCTTAAGGGGTTTTATTTGTATTGGATAAGTAACGTTGTAGAAAGAAGTGTTTTGCTTTTTTAATATACTAATGCATGTGTGTTCTCTACTCTTGCCCCTTCAAAAAGAAACATAACTTTTCATATGCTTTACCTTTTAAATATTTAAAGGTGAATACTAACTAATACATTAAGACATGTGGCAATCATAATGTTATGTCATCTCCAATTTGATACTTATGAGTCTCATTTATAGATATAATTTGTAAATCATGCCAAATGACGGTGAATATATTAATTCAATTTTATTGGAATAGTGTAATCTGATCTACCAAACAAGGCCAAAGTAACATTATATTGAAGAAATGACAAATAGCATAATGAAGTCACAAAACACTTTCGGTGGGCATTCATGATGTATTTGGGAATGGGAAGAATTATGGGGCATGTTTGTTACACCGTGCAGGCATGGACTGGCTTGGCTAAGATTTTATCCCACATTTGTTTCACATGGTTCTAATTTTAAGTGGAATTAACTAATATGGGCCCACCAAAAATACCTATGGGGTTCTTAGTGAAACCCATCTGCAGAAAATGGACTAGCAGTTCCGACCCAAGCGACGAGCAACCGACCCCACCCAAGCTCCCCACAACCACCAACCCCCCAAGCGGCAGCCACAACCACCAGCCACGACCACTAGCCACAACCACCCATGAAGGAGAAGACAAAATAGAAGAGGAAGAGAAGAGAGAAGAGAGAAGAGAGAAGATAAAATTTTCGAAAACAAAAAAGAGGAGAAGGAGAAGATATAAAATATAAGAGAGGAGAAAATTTTCGAAAAAAAAATGAAAGGAGGAGGAGAAGACGGAATAGAAGAGGAATAAGAGAGAACGAGAAGATAAAATTTTTGGGAAAAAAATAAAGAGAAATGTAGACAGAAGAGGAGGAGAGACGATGGAGAAGAAGAAGATGAAAGAAGAAAGAAAAGTAGAGAGAAAGACCAGGAAGAAGAGGAAGAAGGGGAAAGAGAGAGAGAAGAAAAGTCAAAATATTTTTAAAAAATTTAGTCCTAGTCCGATCAAACATACACTAAAAGCAGTACAAGTGTTATCCAACATATGACAGGCCAAGCCAGTATAAAACACTCCCAGTATTTAGTTCAATCAATTACAGTCCGCAGGACCAAACAACCTCATGAAGTGTTTGCTTTCTTTGCTAAGAAATAGTAAAAGAAGCTATCTACAATGCATAATTGGTCATCGAAAACTTGGAAAATTTTAACCCCATTGATCAGCTTGAAAAGTTTATAACTTTGATCTTTAAATTTAATTTAGGGTTTTGGGCGGTTTTTGCCCTATGAACTATTTCCGTATTGTCAATTTAGCCCCTTAATAATCTTTTCGGTAAATTAAGGACTCCAATTGTTTAAAATTCGCCAATTGAGGGCATACCGTCAATTCTTTTAAATTCTATCCAAATATCCCATAATGTATCTTTCACTTGGCATTCAATCGGAGGTGTCAAACAAGCCTCATACCAATAATAACTGCATCATCTTACTTTTATGGGAAGTTGGTTGCGAGATCAGCAAGGTTGGCTTTGATTGCTGAGGAGGTGGATTGTCTTGTTGTGGTTCCAGCAACAAGGAAATATTTGGGCGGACGCCATTGAGCCATGTTTGGATGGTACTTTTAGTGGGAATGGTTTTTTGTATGATCCTAAATGGGGTGGACATGTCACCAAACAAGGATCAACCGATCGCGGTGCAGATTTTGGGTTTGGAGTTTATAATGATCACCATTGTCATCTTGGATATTTTTATGTATGTAACTTAACTAATTCATTTAGAAGATTTATAGCAATGGTCATGAACTATACATCCACCCCTACCTAATCAAATCCTCCACCTCCTCTCTCTCTCTCTCTCTCTCTCTCTCTCTCTCTCTCTCTTACCCTTCTCGCTTTCCAACTATGCTTTCATATACCAAATTTTCAAAGTTAACTTCACTATCTATATAGCTTTTCAATTCTGTTAGGAACCAACCCCTTCTTTGGGCCATGTGCTTTAGCCCAATAGATCACCTAACGATAATCACCTAGCTATTTCCCCCAAATAAGATATATTTTCCTTTTTCCGTATTTTCAGGAGTTGGTTAGTTTCTCTCTCTATCGATTGCCAGTTGGCACTGCTTGTGGAGAAGACATGAAATGAGAATATAGTTGAATTTCTTTCCCTTTCTTTCTTTTATTTTCTTGCTAGGTTTCCCTTTCAGGTCCAAGGTCCCAACATTTGGTATCTAGAGCCTGGTTTCGACCATGGGAAGAAAGGGGCAGTCAACGGCCTCCATGGAGGTCGCTGCCATTGCGGAAGCCGAGCTTGATGCTCAACACGAATTGTGGGATTCTCAAATTCAGGAGGTCCAAGCAGCGGTGACGGCGCTCGCGGTACAGCAAGCGGCGGTTCAGTCGAACATGTCAGATGTGCAGAAATCCTTAGCCGCTCACCAAGATCAGAACGTCGCTTTCCAAAAGTCGATGTTGGAGGAAATCCGCGCGTTTTGCAAAAATCAGCCGGAACGTATTACGTCTCCTGGACCACCACCACATGTTGGAGGAAATCCGCGCGTTTTGAAATTCTGCAAAACGTAAATAGATTTTAATTTAGATTAATCTTCTACCAAGGACTTAGGGTCTTTAAGTCATGATGGTAGCTCCCACTATTTTTGGCAAATTTCATATCCCTCCTGAAATCTGAGAGTTTCCGTTGAAACTCTTAGTGGGGATGGGAGTCTCACTTTCACATAGTTTTCCTCAACCTAACAGTTTGTTGGATTGCTATGATACTAATGAGAGGATACTCTTATCCAATCACATCATTAATGTGAATACCCATCACTATGGCCTCTAGAGAACTAGACCTCAACCTAACAGTTTGTTGGTTTCGTTCGTCTTAGTTAAGTTATTCCCACCATGCTTGTGGGTATAGGGTTTCAAGTATGACCTCAACCTAACAGTTTGTTGGCCACACTCGTTATCTATCCGCACTACATCAAGTATGTGTAATAGGCTTCCCTTGAATGGTTACAAGTACTGGATGTTGCCTCACTGAGGTCCAACAAGGTGTAAATGTGCCACCCAATAAGAGACTACCACGGTGGAAGGCCACAAAATAGCATTCAAAGTGCCATTTCGTTTATCAACTTAATATTGCTTTGAGGGTAGTTAAATTGGTCTCATTTTAATCCAATTTTAATCCTATTAAAA
The DNA here is from genome assembly GCA_018703695.1 of Prunus fruticosa. Classification (NCBI taxonomy): domain Eukaryota; kingdom Viridiplantae; phylum Streptophyta; class Magnoliopsida; order Rosales; family Rosaceae; genus Prunus; species Prunus fruticosa. The sequence goes on along the minus strand of CM031924.1, from coordinate 38,146,284 downwards.
TTACTTATCTAATCTCATTAAATGGTTCCCATTGCAATATATTAGTAGCACATAATACTCCCACTAAATGTTTTAGAAACCATTTGCTTGAAATAGTGGAAATACATGATACTACTAATTGATTAATTATTGTCATTACCGAACATTCCAATTGCATTGGGCTTGTAGGATGATTATGGACTTTCTTGTTGATCCAACACGAGCCACCATGTTGGATCATGGTCTTGGATGGTGATTCATTTTAATTACGCGCGCATAAAAATAAATTAGGCATGAAAGCCATTTCATTATTACATAGCCAATCAAAATCGAATACATATCCAATAAGCGGCCAATCACATAGCTCAATTGTTTGGTCTAAGTCCATAACCATCCTTTAATTATTTAAACGCTTAAAACAATTAAACTAGCAATGTAAAAACATGCTCTTGGGTTGCATACATATATATGAGTTTAATTCAAGTGGTAACCATATTCAAATAACATAAATTTACCATGGAGTGAAAACATTTTACTACAATAGTAAATGTAATTGTAGAAACCTTTTAGGCATAGTTACATTTATCATATATTGCAACTAGGTCTAAAACTATTCAACAATTAATAATGGATCCAAAGTTGATCCACTAGGGTGTGGGGTTAAAGCATGCATTTGTAAAATACAAAGTAGTGATCATGATTTTTCCAACAAGGTGAATAATCATGAATGTGACTAGGTAGGCCAACCACACTCACCAAAGTAATCAAAATTAATTTTAGTGTGGTAGGTAAAGAATTAGTGATATGAATAAATTGATCAACTTTTGCATTTTATATCAAATCACCATCATTTACATCTAGATAGCCCCACACACTCACCAAAGTAATCTTATTAATTTTAGTGTGGTGGGTAAATGTTTATTGAGTGGAAACATTTTTGAAAAACTTTTAATTTTATAATAAAACATCATCATCATCTTTTGACCTATTTTGGTGGAAAATTCCACTAAACACAATCATCAAAATTAGCCACCTAACTTATGGATCAAAAATATCCCATAACAAGAACATCAAGAACGCCAAGAACATGCATATGAATTTATATGAATGTTCATGCTATTTCCGGAAAAATCCATATTCCATTTTAACTATCTCATGCTCTTAATATCATATATTTCATGAAGTTAAAATCATGGGAGTTTTAATGCAACTATGCTCTAATATTCATATACATATATGAACACAAAGAGAGCATCAATCATCAAAACATAAATCCGGAAATCCAAAATCCCAAACAACCCCTTTCACTCCATTTGATTTTCATTCAATCAAATCAAAATAAATCAAGTATAACTATTATACTTTTAAATGAATTCACAACCCATATATGCATCTCTAAACCCCAAAAACATATCAAGTTCATGACCTATGGCTCTGATACCAATTGTAGGAATTTCAAAACATTTTTCCAAAGTTCATTTGAATATTAAACATGCATTTAATCAAATTAATCGCAGCGGAAGTCTAAGGTGGTTGTTTAAATTCAAAAACAAAACTTCTTCCAAGTATCTTAAGCCATGAACATTGATATGTTTTTCATAAATGAAAATTCAAGAGAAAAGGATAAGATCTAATTACCCTTGAAGCAATTATATGAACCAATTTGTGTTTGGTCTTCTCTTGATGATTTCCTCTTTGTTGATCTCCTCTTTGATCTTTGCTCCTTAATCTTTCTCCTCCATGTGAGCCACAAAAGTATATGGCCTCTAAGTCTCCACACCAATGGAACCTTGAGATGAGAAGAAGTATCTTGAGAATACTTGGATGCTAGTACAAGATTCTCAAGATTGGTTTCAATCTAAACCACTTTGAAAGATGAAAGTGTTTCACTCTTGAAAACTCTCATTTTTCTCTCTTTGATCTCCCAAACTCATTTGGTTGATGTTGGATTGTGTTTGTGTGTTAATGAGCTTATGGAAACAATTCCCATACACATTCACTTAAGCATTTTCGGCCAAACCCCATTGGGCTTCCAAAATTGGGCCTTATGACACTTAAACCATAATATTTAGGTGTCTTAAGCCCTTGGGCTTGATACCCAACCATTTGGGCTTTTCGTTAACTATTACCGAGGCCCAAATACGTTTTTACACGTAGTAAATCATCCACATCAAATCAATCAAATTGATTTCCTCATTCTCATTTGTATTACTCAAAGTTAACCATTTAAGGTGTGCGATCCATTAGGTTCTAATTAGCAAGGCAGTGGAAAAATATAAGAACTCTTTCTAACCAACTGGAATTAAAACCCCCTTTTAATTCTTCCTTTATTTGGATTGATCACAATCAATCCTAGGACTTCCACAAGCCTAGAGTGACATCTAGCAATATATCAAGGCTACCCAAGCTAACCAGAATAGATAAATAACCTATTCAGTTGGAATTGCAATGCAATACGGTCCTTCTCTTATACAATATTTCAAATCATATTATTAGGGTACGGATTGATTATGTCAAACCCCTAATATGATTTACAACCTCATGTGATTCAAAAGAACATGATTAAGAACAACTTTCTAAGTCAAGCTCAAAATGCTTTGGCCAAAGACTTACTGAATCACATCTTGAAACATTCTCTTTCTTTATCGAAAGTAGAGATTCCTTATTGTACATTCACATGCCCCTATGATGAATTAAGAGATCCCAACAACACTTAAGACAAATCTTTTACGGCTTGCCTTTAAGAGCTATCAAAAATCAATAACGCATCACAGGACAACCATGATGCCTCAGGTCTAAGGACTAATTTGCATTATTGCAACTATGAGTTCTCGTTTGACATATAGATAAATACTCCATACGAGAACTACGGTTGATCGCGTTAGTGTACTCATTCACTAATGAGCACCCACATACTTGTATTAGTGTCAACTACACAAATGGTTCGAGACTAACCATCCTCCCAATTGAGCATACATAATATGTGCTAATCTTGACGGTTTATCAATGCCCATTTGATAACCTATGATTAGGAACATTTTGGGATGCTACAGTTAGAGATTAAAGGTCTCCGAATCTAATCTTCTTTAGATCACTTTATCTCTTATATAGCATACCCTGGACATTTGTTTCTTTACACGATGTAAAAGATAACAAATAAGTTTGCCCTTTATATATCATATACGAAATGTATTCTAAGGAGATTACATCAAATGTATTGGCTCTTAGGGCACATTTCTAACAATCTCCCACTTGCACTAGAGCCACATAGCCATGTATCTCATACCCATTATCTCTGGATGTCTATCCAGTTGTGACTGTGACATAGGCTTAGTGCGTGGATCTGTTACGTTGTTTGCAGATGCCCCATCTAATGGTAACATTTTTCTATGTGTTTGGATCTCTGATGAGACCTAGGTTCCTTGGCTTGAGTTATCGCCCCATTATTATCACACAGTAAAGGTACTTGTGACATTATGGTTAGAACCACATTTAGTTCGGTAATGAACCTTTTTATCCAAACAGATTTTATTGTAGCTTCTAAAGCGACAATGTAATCAACTTTAGTTGTTCTCCAACAACTACGTGTTCATTCAAAATGAAGACGTACCCTTAGGTGGATTTGCAATCATTGATAATAGATATATTATCCGAATCAGTAAATGCTTCCACTTGCTACTCTGATGTTCCTTCCAGATGAGGAACATGTCCTTAGTCCTTCTTAAGTATTTAAGAACATACTTGACTGCTCCCAATTGATCTAATCATGGGCTTGATTTATATCTTCTAGTTATACTCGTATAACCAATATCATGTCTTGTACATGCTATGATATATATGAGAATCCCTATTGCACATGCATAAGAGATTATACTCATCTGCTGTATCTCATAGTGAGTTTTTGGACACATGCTCTTAGAAAAGTAAAATCCATGTCATACTAGAAGTAAACTTTTCTTAGACTGTTCCATATGAAATCTCCTTAGCACCTTATCAACATACAAGAATTGAGATAATCCAATTATTCTCTTAGATCTATCAGGATAAATCTTTATTCCAGAGTATGTAAGATGCTTATCTAAAATCTTTCATTAAGAATGATTTTAATGAGTCACAGCTTCACTGAAGATATCATTCCTATATCATTTCCGATAAGTAGTATGTCATGTACATACATCACTAGGAATACTACCAAACTCCCACTGACCTTTTGTACACTCATTGGTCATCCATGTTTTGTATGAAGTCAAATGATTTGACAACTTCATCAAATAGGATGTCCCAACTCCAAGAACCTTGCATCAACCCATAAATGGATCTACGTAGCTTGCATACCTTATGCTTATCAACTTCAGAAATGAAGCCTTCAGGTCGATCTATGTATAGTTCTTCCTGAAGGTGGCCATTCAGAAAAGCCGCATTCACATTCATTTTGACAAATCCCATAATCATGGTATGCAGCTATTGCAAGCCAAATCCGAATAGACTTTGTCATAGTGACAGGAGAGAAGGTTTCTTCATAGTCAATCCCTTCTCTTTGCTTGTAGCACTTTGCTACTAGCATTGCTTTGTAGGTTTCTACTATCCCATCTGAGCCTATCTTCCTCTTAAAGATCCATTTATTCCCTATTGGTACAATACCAGGAGGAGGATCACTAGAGTCCAGACTTAGTTGGTATACATAGAATCCATTTCGGATTTCATGGCTCCAAGCCATTTCTATAAGTCAATGTCTGACATTGTCTCATTGTAGTTCGAAAGGTGTTCGATATCCTTACATTCACTTAGGAGATTTAACTCTCCTTTGTTGTCGATGAAGGAAACCATAATACCTTTTAGGCATTCTGCTAACCCTTCTTGAACTACGTGGAGTCTGTGTTACAACAGGTTATGGATCTGGGACTGCATTTAGTTTATCTGCATCTTGCCTTTTGACATATGCTGGACAACCCCAAATCTTGATCTAATCAAGACTTGGTTTCTTCCCAAATCACACTTCAAATGCAGTTTGCGGAATGGATTTGGAAGGCACTCTATTTAGCAAATGAATTGCACTTTCAAGTACATATCCCTAAAAGGATATAGATAAATTAGTATGGCTCATGGAACTCATTTTAGAAACTCCATTATGTTGTGGAATTCCTGGTGGAGTCCATCGTGATAAGATGCCATGTTTCTTAAGGTAATCAAGAAACACTGTGCTTAACTATTCACATCCTCGATCGAATCTAAGAGGATTTTAATACTCTTGCTTGTTTGGTTTTCAACTTCATTTATGAATTCCTGAAACTTTTCAAAATTCAGATTTATACTTCATTAAGTATAAATACCATAACCGTGAATAATCATCGATAAAGGTAATGAAGTATGAATAACCGCCCTCTGCGTTTGTATACAAAAATTCACAAACATCTTAGTGAATTAATCCCAACAGTTCTGTAACTCTTTCTCCTTTACCAGTGAAAGGAGACTTGGTCATTTTGCCATGTAGATAAGATTCACAAGTAGGAATAGGAACATGATCAAGTGATCCAAAAGGTTCCATCGTTTGCCATCCGGTGAATTCTATCTTGGCTAATGCCTCCAAGTTTAAGGTGTCACAATTTAGTTGATGTATCCACATCTCTAGGCCTCTCAGGTCTAGTTGCATCTTTATCCATATACAGTTAATGCTACCATTCATTTCTAAAATGAAAAGAGACCACCAATCAAAATTGCATAAGCAACGATTTGATTGATATGTGAAATAGAACAAAGCATTTTGTCAAACAAAACATCAAATCCATCTCTTAAAATATAGAGACGGATATTAAGTTCTTTACACATCCAGAAATGAAATAACAATTATTTCAAATTCAGGTCCTCTTCGGAGGGTAGTCTGAGATGTTAGGTGCCTATTGCATTGGCAACTACATTAGTGCTATTTCCCACGGTTAGCACCATTTCTCATTTTCCAAGTCTTCTACTCCCACTAGTCCATGCACACAATTGCATATATGTTGACAAGCTCCTGAATCAACTATTCAGTTTAGAAGCTTTAACTGTAATTACTAATTTTAGAATAAGAGAGTGACCTTCTGAAGGTTTTTCTCTTAAGGCTTGCAAGACATCTCTTGCAATTTATCTTCCAATGTCCATCCTTGCCATAGTGAAAACAAGTACCTTTCAGTTACTTGTCTTTCTTTTGTATTCTTTCTTCCTTGGGTTTTTAGAAAACCTTTCTTCTTCTTTCCTTAATCCTTACCTTCTGTTTGGATTCGGAAGAAGAAGAACCCTTCTAAAAAATTGCAACTATCCTCTTAACCCTTTATCTTTTGAGATATTCATTTAAGCTACTATAGCCATGTTGAGTAGCTCATATAGGGTTTCATTCATCTTTCCCATTTTATAGTTCATAACATACTGGGATTACTGATGATAAGGATGAAAGAAAGAATCTTGTTGAACTTCAACATCAAAGAAAAATCCATATTTTCCAATATCTTAAGTAATTATATTACTTTGAGATCATGTTGATTAACCGGGAACCCACTTACCATTCTTGTCATAACAAGTTCACATATGGTAATGTAAGCTAGGAGTAGCTTCACCTTTTCATGGATGCCAACATGTAACTTTTACCTTAGTTGTCATCTAACACATGCTTCTTAAAAGCCTTTGTCTCCTCCTCAATGGCATATGGACCAAGAGGGGTATATGGTGGGGTTTTTCTTATACACAACTAATCTTATCCAATTATAGGACAAGTTGGTGTTTGTGAAATCAAACCGGATAGTTCGTGTCATCTTGGACGTTTGAGTCAAGTATCTTTGAGATTGGGTTTGTGATGGTTAATTTGAAATTCTGCAAAACGTAAATAGATTTTAATTTAGATTAATCTTCTACCAAGGACTTAGGGTCTTTAAGTCATGATGGTAGCTCCCACTATTTTTGGCAAATTTCATATCCCTCCTGAAATCTGAGAGTTTCCGTTGAAACTCTTAGTGGGGATGGGAGTCTCACTTTCACATAGTTTTCCTCAACCTAACAGTTTGTTGGATTGCTATGATACTAATGAGAGGATACTCTTATCCAATCACATCATTAATGTGAATACCCATCACTATGGCCTCTAGAGAACTAGACCTCAACCTAACAGTTTGTTGGTTTCGTTCGTCTTAGTTAAGTTATTCCCACCATGCTTGTGGGTATAGGGTTTCAAGTATGACCTCAACCTAACAGTTTGTTGGCCACACTCGTTATCTATCCGCACTACATCAAGTATGTGTAATAGGCTTCCCTTGAATGGTTACAAGTACTGGATGTTGCCTCACTGAGGTCCAACAAGGTGTAAATGTGCCACCCAATAAGAGACTACCACGGTGGAAGGCCACAAAATAGCATTCAAAGTGCCATTTCGTTTATCAACTTAATATTGCTTTGAGGGTAGTTAAATTGGTCTCATTTTAATCCAATTTTAATCCTATTAAAATTACTTATCTAATCTCATTAAATGGTTCCCATTGCAATATATTAGTAGCACATAATACTCCCACTAAATGTTTTAGAAACCATTTGCTTGAAATAGTGGAAATACATGATACTACTAATTGATTAATTATTGTCATTACCGAACATTCCAATTGCATTGGGCTTGTAGGATGATTATGGACTTTCTTGTTGATCCAACACGAGCCACCATGTTGGATCATGGTCTTGGATGGTGATTCATTTTAATTACGCGCGCATAAAAATAAATTAGGCATGAAAGCCATTTCATTATTACATAGCCAATCAAAATCGAATACATATCCAATAAGCGGCCAATCACATAGCTCAATTGTTTGGTCTAAGTCCATAACCATCCTTTAATTATTTAAACGCTTAAAACAATTAAACTAGCAATGTAAAAACATGCTCTTGGGTTGCATACATATATATGAGTTTAATTCAAGTGGTAACCATATTCAAATAACATAAATTTACCATGGAGTGAAAACATTTTACTACAATAGTAAATGTAATTGTAGAAACCTTTTAGGCATAGTTACATTTATCATATATTGCAACTAGGTCTAAAACTATTCAACAATTAATAATGGATCCAAAGTTGATCCACTAGGGTGTGGGGTTAAAGCATGCATTTGTAAAATACAAAGTAGTGATCATGATTTTTCCAACAAGGTGAATAATCATGAATGTGACTAGGTAGGCCAACCACACTCACCAAAGTAATCAAAATTAATTTTAGTGTGGTAGGTAAAGAATTAGTGATATGAATAAATTGATCAACTTTTGCATTTTATATCAAATCACCATCATTTACATCTAGATAGCCCCACACACTCACCAAAGTAATCTTATTAATTTTAGTGTGGTGGGTAAATGTTTATTGAGTGGAAACATTTTTGAAAAACTTTTAATTTTATAATAAAACATCATCATCATCTTTTGACCTATTTTGGTGGAAAATTCCACTAAACACAATCATCAAAATTAGCCACCTAACTTATGGATCAAAAATATCCCATAACAAGAACATCAAGAACGCCAAGAACATGCATATGAATTTATATGAATGTTCATGCTATTTCCGGAAAAATCCATATTCCATTTTAACTATCTCATGCTCTTAATATCATATATTTCATGAAGTTAAAATCATGGGAGTTTTAATGCAACTATGCTCTAATATTCATATACATATATGAACACAAAGAGAGCATCAATCATCAAAACATAAATCCGGAAATCCAAAATCCCAAACAACCCCTTTCACTCCATTTGATTTTCATTCAATCAAATCAAAATAAATCAAGTATAACTATTATACTTTTAAATGAATTCACAACCCATATATGCATCTCTAAACCCCAAAAACATATCAAGTTCATGACCTATGGCTCTGATACCAATTGTAGGAATTTCAAAACATTTTTCCAAAGTTCATTTGAATATTAAACATGCATTTAATCAAATTAATCGCAGCGGAAGTCTAAGGTGGTTGTTTAAATTCAAAAACAAAACTTCTTCCAAGTATCTTAAGCCATGAACATTGATATGTTTTTCATAAATGAAAATTCAAGAGAAAAGGATAAGATCTAATTACCCTTGAAGCAATTATATGAACCAATTTGTGTTTGGTCTTCTCTTGATGATTTCCTCTTTGTTGATCTCCTCTTTGATCTTTGCTCCTTAATCTTTCTCCTCCATGTGAGCCACAAAAGTATATGGCCTCTAAGTCTCCACACCAATGGAACCTTGAGATGAGAAGAAGTATCTTGAGAATACTTGGATGCTAGTACAAGATTCTCAAGATTGGTTTCAATCTAAACCACTTTGAAAGATGAAAGTGTTTCACTCTTGAAAACTCTCATTTTTCTCTCTTTGATCTCCCAAACTCATTTGGTTGATGTTGGATTGTGTTTGTGTGTTAATGAGCTTATGGAAACAATTCCCATACACATTCACTTAAGCATTTTCGGCCAAACCCCATTGGGCTTCCAAAATTGGGCCTTATGACACTTAAACCATAATATTTAGGTGTCTTAAGCCCTTGGGCTTGATACCCAACCATTTGGGCTTTTCGTTAACTATTACCGAGGCCCAAATACGTTTTTACACGTAGTAAATCATCCACATCAAATCAATCAAATTGATTTCCTCATTCTCATTTGTATTACTCAAAGTTAACCATTTAAGGTGTGCGATCCATTAGGTTCTAATTAGCAAGGCAGTGGAAAAATATAAGAACTCTTTCTAACCAACTGGAATTAAAACCCCCTTTTAATTCTTCCTTTATTTGGATTGATCACAATCAATCCTAGGACTTCCACAAGCCTAGAGTGACATCTAGCAATATATCAAGGCTACCCAAGCTAACCAGAATAGATAAATAACCTATTCAGTTGGAATTGCAATGCAATACGGTCCTTCTCTTATACAATATTTCAAATCATATTATTAGGGTACGGATTGATTATGTCAAACCCCTAATATGATTTACAACCTCATGTGATTCAAAAGAACATGATTAAGAACAACTTTCTAAGTCAAGCTCAAAATGCTTTGGCCAAAGACTTACTGAATCACATCTTGAAACATTCTCTTTCTTTATCGAAAGTAGAGATTCCTTATTGTACATTCACATGCCCCTATGATGAATTAAGAGATCCCAACAACACTTAAGACAAATCTTTTACGGCTTGCCTTTAAGAGCTATCAAAAATCAATAACGCATCACAGGACAACCATGATGCCTCAGGTCTAAGGACTAATTTGCATTATTGCAACTATGAGTTCTCGTTTGACATATAGATAAATACTCCATACGAGAACTACGGTTGATCTGCGTTAGTGTACTCATTCACTAATGAGCACCCACATACTTGTATTAGTGTCAACTACACAAATGGTTCGAGACTAACCATCCTCCCAATTGAGCATACATAATATGTGCTAATCTTGACGGTTTATCAATGCCCATTTGATAACCTATGATTAGGAACATTTTGGGATGCTACAGTTAGAGATTAAAGGTCTCCGAATCTAATCTTCTTTAGATCACTTTATCTCTTATATAGCATACCCTGGACATTTGTTTCTTTACACGATGTAAAAGATAACAAATAAGTTTGCCCTTTATATATCATATACGAAATGTATTCTAAGGAGATTACATCAAATGTATTGGCTCTTAGGGCACATTTCTAACAATCTCCCACTTGCACTAGAGCCACATAGCCATGTATCTCATACCCATTATCTCTGTATGTCTATCCAGTTGTGACCGTGACATAGGCTTAGTGCGTGGATCTGTTACGTTGTTTGCAGATGCCCCATCTAATGGTAACATTTTTCTATGTGTTTGGATCTCTGATGAGACCTAGGTTCCTTGGCTTGAGCTATCGCCCCATTATTATCACACAGGAAAGGTACTTGTGACATTATGGTTAGAACCACATTTAGTTCGGTAATGAACCTTTTTATCCAAACAGATTTTATTGTAGCTTCTAAAGCGACAATGTAATCAACTTTAGTTGTTCTCCAACAACTACGTGTTCATTCAAAATGAAGACGTACCCTTAGGTGGATTTGCAATCATTGATAATAGATATATTATCCGAATCAGTAAATGCTTCCACTTGCTACTCTTGATGTTCCTTCCAGATGAGGAACATGTCCTTAGTCCTTCTTAAGTATTTAAGAACATACTTGACTGCTCCCAATTGATCTAATCATGGGCTTGATTTATATCTTCTAGTTATACTCGTATAACCAATATCATGTCTTGTACATGCTATGATATATATGAGAATCCCTATTGCACATGCATAAGAGATTATACTCATCTGCTGTATCTCATAGTGAGTTTTTGGACACATGCTCTTAGAAAAGTAAAATCCATGTCATACTAGAAGTAAACTTTTCTTAGACTGTTCCATATGAAATCTCCTTAGCACCTTATCAACATACAAGAATTGAGATAATCCAATTATTCTCTTAGATCTATCAGGATAAATCTTTATTCCGAGTATGTAAGATGCTTATCTAAAATCTTTCATTAAGAATGATTTTAATGAGTCACAGCTTCACTGAAGATATCATTCCTATATCATTTCCGATAAGTAGTATGTCATGTACATACATCACTAGGAATACTACCAAACTCCCACTGACCTTTTGTACACTCATTGGTCATCCATGTTTTGTATGAAGTCAAATGATTTGACAACTTCATCAAATAGGATGTCCCAACTCCAAGAACCTTGCATCAACCCATAAATGGATCTACGTAGCTTGCATACCTTATGCTTATCAACTTCAGAAATGAAGCCTTCAGGTCGATCTATGTATAGTTCTTCCTGAAGGTGGCCATTCAGAAAAGCCGCATTCACATTCATTTTGACAAATCCCATAATCATGGTATGCAGCTATTGCAAGCCAAATCCAATAGACTTTGTCATAGTGACAGGAGAGAAGGTTTCTTCATAGTCAATCCCTTCTCTTTGCTTGTAGCACTTTGCTACTAGCATTGCTTTGTAGGTTTCTACTATCCCATCTGAGCCTATCTTCCTCTTAAAGATCCATTTATTCCCTATTGGTACAATACCAGGAGGAGGATCACTAGAGTCCAGACTTAGTTGGTATACATAGAATCCATTTCGGATTTCATGGCTCCAAGCCATTTCTATAAGTCAATGTCTGACATTGTCTCATTGTAGTTCGAAAGGTGTTCGATATCCTTACATTCACTTAGGAGATTTAACTCTCCTTTGTTGTCGTGAAGGAAACCATAATACCTTTTAGGCATTCTGCTAACCCTTCTTGAACTACGTGGAGTCTGTGTTACAACAGGTTATGGATCTGGGACTGCATTTAGTTTATCTGCATCTTGCCTTTTGACATATGCTGGACAACCCCAAATCTTGATCTAATCAAGACTTGGTTTCTTCCCAAATCACACTTCAAATGCAGTTTGCGGAATGGATTTGGAAGGCACTCTATTTAGCAAATGAATTGCACTTTCAAGTACATATCCCTAAAAGGATATAGATAAATTAGTATGGCTCATGGAACTCATTTTAGAAACTCCATTATGTTGTGGAATTCCTGGTGGAGTCCATCGTGATAAGATGCCATGTTTCTTAAGGTAATCAAGAAACACTGTGCTTAACTATTCACATCCTCGATTCGAATCTAAGAGGATTTTAATACTCTTGCTTGTTTGGTTTTCAACTTCATTTATGAATTCCTGAAACTTTTCAAAATTCAGATTTATACTTCATTAAGTATAAATACCATAACCGTGAATAATCATCGATAAAGGTAATGAAGTATGAATAACCGCCCTCTGCGTTTGTATACAAAAATTCACAAACATCTTAGTGAATTAATCCCAACAGTTCTGTAACTCTTTCTCCTTTACCAGTGAAAGGAGACTTGGTCATTTTGCCATGTAGATAAGATTCACAAGTAGGAATAGGAACATGATCAAGTGATCCAAAAGGTTCCATCGTTTGCCATCCGGTGAATTCTATCTTGGCTAATGCCTCCAAGTTTAAGGTGTCACAATTTAGTTGATGTATCCACATCTCTAGGCCTCTCAGGTCTAGTTGCATCTTTATCCATATACAGTTAATGCTACCATTCATTTCTAAAATGAAAAGAGACCACCAATCAAAATTGCATAAGCAACGATTTGATTGATATGTGAAATAGAACAAAGCATTTTGTCAAACAAAACATCAAATCCATCTCTTAAAATATAGAGACGGATATTAAGTTCTTTACACATCCAGAAATGAAATAACAATTATTTCAAATTCAGGTCCTCTTTGGAGGGTAGTCTGAGATGTTAGGTGCCTATTGCATTGGCAACTACATTAGTGCTATTTCCCACGGTTAGCACCATTTCTCATTTTCCAAGTCTTCTACTCCCACTAGTCCATGCACACAATTGCATATATGTTGACAAGCTCCTGAATCAACTATTCAGTTTAGAAGCTTTAACTGTAATTACTAATTTTAGAATAAGAGAGTGACCTTCTGAAGGTTTTTCTCTTAAGGCTTGCAAGACATCTCTTGCAATTTATCTTCCAATGTCCATCCTTGCCATAGTGAAAACAAGTACCTTTCAGTTACTTGTCTTTCTTTTGTATTCTTTCTTCCTTGGGTTTTTAGAAAACCTTTCTTCTTCTTTCCTTAATCCTTACCTTCTGTTTGGATTCGGAAGAAGAAGAACCCTTCTAAAAAATTGCAACTATCCTCTTAACCCTTTATCTTTTGAGATATTCATTTAAGCTACTATAGCCATGTTGAGTAGCTCATATAGGGTTTCATTCATCTTTCCCATTTTATAGTTCATAACATACTGGGATTACTGATGATAAGGATGAAAGAAAGAATCTTGTTGAACTTCAACATCAAAGAAAAATCCATATTTTCCAATATCTTAAGTAATTATATTACTTTGAGATCATGTTGATTAACCGGGAACCCACTTACCATTCTTGTCATAACAAGTTCACATATGGTAATGTAAGCTAGGAGTAGCTTCACCTTTTCATGGATGCCAACATGTAACTTTTACCTTAGTTGTCATCTAACACATGCTTCTTAAAAGCCTTTGTCTCCTCCTCAATGGCATATGGACCAAGAGGGGTATATGGTGGGGTTTTTCTTATACACAACTAATCTTATCCAATTATAGGACAAGTTGGTGTTTGTGAAATCAAACCGGATAGTTCGTGTCATCTTGGACGTTTGAGTCAAGTATCTTTGAGATTGGGTTTGTGATGGTTAATTTGAAATTCTGCAAAACGTAAATAGATTTTAATTTAGATTAATCTTCTACCAAGGACTTAGGGTCTTTAAGTCATGATGGTAGCTCCCACTATTTTTGGCAAATTTCATATCCCTCCTGAAATCTGAGAGTTTCCGTTGAAACTCTTAGTGGGGATGGGAGTCTCACTTTCACATAGTTTTCCTCAACCTAACAGTTTGTTGGATTGCTATGATACTAATGAGAGGATACTCTTATCCAATCACATCATTAATGTGAATACCCATCACTATGGCCTCTAGAGAACTAGACCTCAACCTAACAGTTTGTTGGTTTCGTTCGTCTTAGTTAAGTTATTCCCACCATGCTTGTGGGTATAGGGTTTCAAGTATGACCTCAACCTAACAGTTTGTTGGCCACACTCGTTATCTATCCGCACTACATCAAGTATGTGTAATAGGCTTCCCTTGAATGGTTACAAGTACTGGATGTTGCCTCACTGAGGTCCAACAAGGTGTAAATGTGCCACCCAATAAGAGACTACCACGGTGGAAGGCCACAAAATAGCATTCAAAGTGCCATTTCGTTTATCAACTTAATATTGCTTTGAGGGTAGTTAAATTGGTCTCATTTTAATCCAATTTTAATCCTATTAAAATTACTTATCTAATCTCATTAAATGGTTCCCATTGCAATATATTAGTAGCACATAATACTCCCACTAAATGTTTTAGAAACCATTTGCTTGAAATAGTGGAAATACATGATACTACTAATTGATTAATTATTGTCATTACCGAACATTCCAATTGCATTGGGCTTGTAGGATGATTATGGACTTTCTTGTTGATCCAACACGAGCCACCATGTTGGATCATGGTCTTGGATGGTGATTCATTTTAATTACGCGCGCATAAAATAAATTAGGCATGAAAGCCATTTCATTATTACATAGCCAATCAAAATCGAATACATATCCAATAAGCGGTCAATCACATAGCTCAATTGTTTGGTCTAAGTCCATAACCATCCTTTAATTATTTAAACGCTTAAAACAATTAAACTAGCAATGTAAAAACATGCTCTTGGGTTGCATACATATATATGAGTTTAATTCAAGTGGTAACCATATTCAAATAACATAAATTTACCATGGAGTGAAAACATTTTACTACAATAGTAAATGTAATTGTAGAAACCTTTTAGGCATAGTTACATTTATCATATATTGCAACTAGGTCTAAAACTATTCAACAATTAATAATGGATCCAAAGTTGATCCACTAGGGTGTGGGGTTAAAGCATGCATTTGTAAAATACAAAGTAGTGATCATGATTTTTCCAACAAGGTGAATAATCATGAATGTGACTAGGTAGGCCAACCACACTCACCAAAGTAATCAAAATTAATTTTAGTGTGGTAGGTAAAGAATTAGTGATATGAATAAATTGATCAACTTTTGCATTTTATATCAAATCACCATCATTTACATCTAGATAGCCCCACACACTCACCAAAGTAATCTTATTAATTTTAGTGTGGTGGGTAAATGTTTATTGAGTGGAAACATTTTTGAAAAACTTTTAATTTTATAATAAAACATCATCATCATCTTTTGACCTATTTTGGTGGAAAATTCCACTAAACACAATCATCAAAATTAGCCACCTAACTTATGGATCAAAAATATCCCATAACAAGAACATCAAGAACGCCAAGAACATGCATATGAATTTATATGAATGTTCATGCTATTTCCGGAAAAATCCATATTCCATTTTAACTATCTCATGCTCTTAATATCATATATTTCATGAAGTTAAAATCATGGGAGTTTTAATGCAACTATGCTCTAATATTCATATACATATATGAACACAAAGAGAGCATCAATCATCAAAACATAAATCCGGAAATCCAAAATCCCAAACAACCCCTTTCACTCCATTTGATTTTCATTCAATCAAATCAAAATAAATCAAGTATAACTATTATACTTTTAAATGAATTCACAACCCATATATGCATCTCTAAACCCCAAAAACATATCAAGTTCATGACCTATGGCTCTGATACCAATTGTAGGAATTTCAAAACATTTTTCCAAAGTTCATTTGAATATTAAACATGCATTTAATCAAATTAATCGCAGCGGAAGTCTAAGGTGGTTGTTTAAATTCAAAAACAAAACTTCTTCCAAGTATCTTAAGCCATGAACATTGATATGTTTTTCATAAATGAAAATTCAAGAGAAAAGGATAAGATCTAATTACCCTTGAAGCAATTATATGAACCAATTTGTGTTTGGTCTTCTCTTGATGATTTCCTCTTTGTTGATCTCCTCTTTGATCTTTGCTCCTTAATCTTTCTCCTCCATGTGAGCCACAAAAGTATATGGCCTCTAAGTCTCCACACCAATGGAACCTTGAGATGAGAAGAAGTATCTTGAGAATACTTGGATGCTAGTACAAGATTCTCAAGATTGGTTTCAATCTAAACCACTTTGAAAGATGAAAGTGTTTCACTCTTGAAAACTCTCATTTTTCTCTCTTTGATCTCCCAAACTCATTTGGTTGATGTTGGATTGTGTTTGTGTGTTAATGAGCTTATGGAAACAATTCCCATACACATTCACTTAAGCATTTTCGGCCAAACCCCATTGGGCTTCCAAAATTGGGCCTTATGACACTTAAACCATAATATTTAGGTGTCTTAAGCCCTTGGGCTTGATACCCAACCATTTGGGCTTTTCGTTAACTATTACCGAGGCCCAAATACGTTTTTACACGTAGTAAATCATCCACATCAAATCAATCAAATTGATTTCCTCATTCTCATTTGTATTACTCAAAGTTAACCATTTAAGGTGTGCGATCCATTAGGTTCTAATTAGCAAGGCAGTGGAAAAATATAAGAACTCTTTCTAACCAACTGGAATTAAAACCCCCTTTTAATTCTTCCTTTATTTGGATTGATCACAATCAATCCTAGGACTTCCACAAGCCTAGAGTGACATCTAGCAATATATCAAGGCTACCCAAGCTAACCAGAATAGATAAATAACCTATTCAGTTGGAATTGCAATGCAATACGGTCCTTCTCTTATACAATATTTCAAATCATATTATTAGGGTACGGATTGATTATGTCAAACCCCTAATATGATTTACAACCTCATGTGATTCAAAAGAACATGATTAAGAACAACTTTCTAAGTCAAGCTCAAAATGCTTTGGCCAAAGACTTACTGAATCACATCTTGAAACATTCTCTTTCTTTATCGAAAGTAGAGATTCCTTATTGTACATTCACATGCCCCTATGATGAATTAAGAGATCCCAACAACACTTAAGACAAATCTTTTACGGCTTGCCTTTAAGAGCTATCAAAAATCAATAACGCATCACAGGACAACCATGATGCCTCAGGTCTAAGGACTAATTTGCATTATTGCAACTATGAGTTCTCGTTTGACATATAGATAAATACTCCATACGAGAACTACGGTTGATCGCGTTAGTGTACTCATTCACTAATGAGCACCCACATACTTGTATTAGTGTCAACTACACAAATGGTTCGAGACTAACCATCCTCCCAATTGAGCATACATAATATGTGCTAATCTTGACGGTTTATCAATGCCCATTTGATAACCTATGATTAGGAACATTTTGGGATGCTACAGTTAGAGATTAAAGGTCTCCGAATCTAATCTTCTTTAGATCACTTTATCTCTTATATAGCATACCCTGGACATTTGTTTCTTTACACGATGTAAAAGATAACAAATAAGTTTGCCCTTTATATATCATATACGAAATGTATTCTAAGGAGATTACATCAAATGTATTGGCTCTTAGGGCACATTTCTAACAGTTTGAAGGAGGAAATTCAAGATGATGTTTTAGCTCTTGAGCCCAAGAATTTGGCCCGAGCCATGGAACTAGCCCAAATTTATGAAAATAAGCAGATTAAGAAAAGGGCTTCGTTTAGGGCAAATAATACCAAATCCTTTCAGCCACCGTCATCTCCACGAACGAGGCCACACTTCTCCTCCCCGGGGGTCACCTCCAAACCCACGACAGTTGGAAATCTATTCGAAGGACCAACAGTTCAGCGTAGGACTCAAACCGAGCTACAGGAACGCCGTTTGAAAGGATTGTGTTTCTATTGTGATGATCCTTATGTTCCAGGGCACAGATGTAAACAGGCTCGCGTTTTCATAATCGAGATCGAAGGAGAAGATATGGGAACTGTGGAGGCAGGTTCAAGTGAGGGTCTGGATGCTATAGATGAGGACCTGACCCTAATAGATGATACTCCCGTACAGCTTCATGCTATCTCCAATAAGAGGAGGAGTAGAGGGAGAGCCATGAAATTAATGGGGCAAATTCAAGGCATTCCCATTCTAGTTTTCATAGACTCTGGTGCGGACAAGAGCTTTATCAACCCATGGATTGCAGAGCACCTGAGCCACCCCATTGATAGGACAGGCATTGAAACCGTGGTGGTTGCTTCAGGTAGCCCTCTAAAAACCAAAGGCATGCTCCGACAGGTTCCAGTCCGGATACAAGGATACGAATTCAAGCATGATTACCGGCTTTTGAATGTGATTGGCTGTGATATGGTTTTGGGCATGGACTGGTTAGAGACTTTGGGATTAGTAGGATGGAATTTCAAGCACAGGACCATGGAGTTTACTGTGGAAGGATCTAATCACAGAATTATGGGTGCCATGAATGGCCCATTACAACCCACCACGCAAATATGCCAATTGGGTTCCACAGAGAACACAGCGGATATGCATTTTCTGTTTCATGAGACAACCGACCCTAAGTCTATTTCTGTTTCAGAACCTTTGCCAGCACCATTACAAAGTCTACTAAATCGATATGCAGATTTATTCTCAGCTTCTACAGGGCTTCCTCCGATGAGAAGTGTAGATCACCAGATTCCTTTACTACAGGACACAGGGCCAATTTCAGTCAGACCATATCGATACGCTCATAGCCAGAAGTCGGAGATAGAGTCTCAGGTCAAAGAAATGCTCAAGGCCGGTTTAATCCGCCATAGTAACAGCCCTTTCTCATCACCAGTTTTGTTGGTAAAAAAGAAAGAAGGCACCTGACGGTTTTGTATTGATTACAGGGCTCTCAACCAAGTAACTATCAAAGACAAGTTCCCTATCCCTGTTATTGACGAACTACTGGATGAACTGTATGGAGCTTCGTATTTCTCTAAGTTGGACCTGCGGTCAGGTTATCATCAAATCAGGATGAACGAGAAAGATATTCCAAAAACTGCTTTTCGCACTCATGAAGGCCACTATGAGTTTCTCGTCATGCCTTTTGGCCTCACCAACGCACCATCCACCTTTCAAGCCCTCATGAACTCTGTTTTTTGTACATACTTACGTAAATTTGTGTTGGTTTTCTTTGATGATATTCTAGTTTATAGTAATTCTTTTACTGACCACCTTGTTCACCTTCAACAAGTATTTGAGCTCCTGCGAACAAACCAATTGCATGTCAAAATTTCCAAATGCTCGTTTGGACAGAGGTCTGTGGATTATCTAGGCCACACAATCTCGGCAGCTGGGGTTGGGGTCGACCGTAAGAAAATTCAATGTATCGAAACTTGGCCGAAACCTGCCACAGTCAAAGGCCTAAGAGGATTTCTCGGCCTCGCAGGGTACTATCGAAAGTTTGTTAAGGACTTTGGCCTCATATCCAAACCTTTAACCAACATGTTACGAAAGGATGGTTTTGTATGGTCTACGGAGGCAGAAAAGGCTTTTGGTACTCTCAAAGTTGCTCTCACTACTACTCCTATTCTTGCTCTGCCTGACTTCAACAAGGACTTTGTGGTCGAATGCGATGCTTCTAATGGAGGTATTGGTGCTATCTTGTCACAAGACTGCCACCCTATCGCTTACCTTAGCAAGGCTCTTTCTCCCAGGCATCGAAGTCTCTCCGTTTACGACAAGGAAATGATGGCAGTGGTGCACGCTGTTGAACATTGGCGCCCTTATCTGTTGGGAAGGAAGTTTAAGATCCTCACAGACCATCAAACTATTCGGTATTTCTTGGAGCAAAGAATCACCACCCCTACTCAAGAGAAATGGCTGCTTAAACTCTTGGGTTACAATTATGAGATTGAGTACAGAGCTGGAAAAAATAACGCAGGACCTGATGCCTTGTCTCGCAAACATGAATTACTGGCTCTAATGGGGCTTACGTCCCCCATTTTTGATTACATCCCACAAATTGCAGCAGCTTGTCTTCAGGATCCAGCCACTCATCAACTCATCTTGGATGCTCAGTCTGCCTCCAATCCCACTTCTCCCTATACTTGGGTCAACAACCAATTATACTACAAGGGGGGCTTGTATGTACCAGCCACTGCTACGTGGCGCGATCAGATCCTTGAGGAGTTCCATAATACTCCTACTGCAGGCCACTCCGGCTATCTCCGATCATACAAGAGAGTGCTACGCACTTTCCGGTGGCCTGGCCTTAAAGCCGATGTGAAGAAGTATGTGGCAGCCTGTGATACTTGTCAACGCAACAAGTACGAATCTATTAAGCCGTCAGGCTTACTACAACCCTTGGCCATTCCGGACTCCATTTGGCAGGATATTGCAATGGATTTTATTGAGGGACTACCGCCAAGCACCGGGAAGAATTGCATACTAGTGGTGGTCGATCGCTTGTCTAAATATGGTCATTTTGTGGCGATCAAACATCCCTACACTGCTGTACAAATCGCTCAGATTTTTATCAGGGAGATTTTTCGCCTTCACGGGTTACCTCGCACCATAGTCAGTGACCGCGATCCTACTTTCCTAAGTCAGTTTTGGACTGCTTTTTTCCAAGCTCAGGGCACCAAGCTCTGCCATAGTTCGGCGTATCATCCTCAGTCCGACGGCCAAACTGAGGTTCTCAACCGCACGCTTGAACACTATATGCGTTGCTTCGTAGGGGACAAACCCACCAGCTGGACTTCCTGGTTACCATGGGCAGAATGGTGGTATAATACCACCTATCACTCTGCTATACAGATGACACCCCATGAAGCTGTCTATGGGAAACCTCCTCCTGTTGTATCTTCTTATATCCCTGGTACTACGGCAGTGGATGCCGTGGACACCACTCTTCGAGACCGTGATGCCATTCTCCGTCTACTTCGTCAGACTTTGCAGGTGGCACAAGATCGTATGAAGTACTTTGCAGATAAACACCGCACTGAAAGGGAGTTTCAACCAGGGGATTGGGTTTATCTCCGTTTGCAGCCTTATCGACAGGCCACGATGCGTAATCCTCAGCATCCCAAACTCGCTCCTCGCTTCTATGGCCCTTTCCAGGTCCTTTCTCGGGTAGGCACAGTCGCATATAAACTACAGCTTCCTGGAACTTCTCGTATCCACAACGTTTTTCATGTCTCTTTGTTGAAGAAGAAGCTGGGTTCGAATGTCTCCCCCTCTCCCACTCTTCCTCCCATGACAGATGGTCTAGTTCACTGGATGCCGGCGCAGATTTTGAACAGAGGTTTAATCAAACGGAAGAATAAACCAGTTACACGTTGGCTCATTCAATGGGAGGGTCTGCCAGCCGAAGATGCCACCTGGGAAGATGCCTCTGACATTCAGACTCGTTTTCCTTCTTTTCAAACCTGAGGACAGGTTTGTTCTCAAGAGGGAGGGAATGTTAGGAACCAACCCCTTCTTTGGGCCATGTGCTTTAGCCCAATAGATCACCTAACGATAATCACCTAGCTATTTCCCCCAAATAAGATATATTTTCCTTTTTCCGTATTTTCAGGAGTTGGTTAGTTTCTCTCTCAATCGATTGCCAGTTGGCACTGCTTGTGGAGAAGACATGAAATGAGAATATAGTTGAATTTCTTTCCCTTTCTTTCTTTTATTTTCTTGCTAGGTTTCCCTTTCAGGTCCAAGGTCCCAACAAATTCCTTTTCATGCCAAGAAAGATAAGCGTTCCAAATAACAAGCTACAATGTTTAGCTTAATCTGTTGTTCACACAGGGAAGCATTATCTCTAAGTAAACACAACCACTAGTGTGTTTTCAAAGCATGAAAAAATAATTGAACGAAAATGCCATTGTAAAGAAAAAAGCTCTCTACTTTTATAATCTCATGTGCAAAAAGTTCTTTAAGTTCCAGACATCTTCATAAGCAGTTTTTTCAACTCCATAATTTTATGAACTACGAATCTCTCCTGTAAACAATATTGTCGGAGTGTAATTGATCAATACTCGTTAAGTCTTCTTGAAAGTCTCTCACACTTAATTATGGGTGGGCGTGGTTCGAGTTTGTTTGAATTGAAATCACGAGAGAAATCAAACTAAACTAAACCAGACCACTATTGAGTGGTTTGGTTCAGGCGGTTTGGCTATTTAGATTTGAGTCAAATATTTTTTTTAGTTTTTTTCTCTTAGTGATTTAGCCTAACAACCGTACAAAATGAGAAAATTTGAACTAAACAAAATTAATATTACACTTTTTAGTGTAAAAATCAAAACCATTAATTCTTAATAAGTTCTAGCGAAAATAATCCTTTTAACTTATGAATTCTTTGGGCTCTCCTTTATCTACTTATCGGCCCAGCAAGACCAAAAAGAAATATGAGGTATCCTATTTTGTCTTGGTGATTAAATATAACTTCAATTTCATACAGAAGGGAAGCCTATCATTTTTATGCAATATGTAATCCATTGATCTCTTAAGAAAACTGTAAGTAGTGATACTTCTAAATACACATCTATAAGGAGAGATTCTAGGCCTTCTAGAAACTTTTTAACCGCGAATATAGAGATAAGTGCTTTATCATTGAAGTTAGAAAATACAAGCGTCTCTTACTTTCAACTATCTCCATATATGATTGCTGGCGTTTAAACGGTCTATGTTGTAAATGCTAAATACCCTCAACCTTTAGAAACAAAGAATAGGATGAACAGCAAACGAAACCGCAGAAAAAAAAATCTAACTGGCAACCAAAACTCATATAAATTGAGTGCCTGTTAAGCCAATATTGAATACAATACAACAATTGGAGCCAAATTAAGTAAGATCATGGGCATTTCAAGCATGAAGACATTCATCCTCTGTTTGCTCATTGTTGGCATGGTGGCGCTGAACGAAGGAGTGGAAGATGGGAGGACCAGCATTAACCCTGGAGTTCTTGACCCATGCCTAAAACCAGGAGGGCCACATCCTGGTTGTAGTCTTCCTAGGGGCAGCAAAGGTGAACGTAAACCCGCTAACCCCTACAACCGTGGTTGCTCGAAAATTTATCGGTGTCGTGGTTAGAAAGGCTAAATATGTTCTAATTACGGCTAGCTAAGCCAGGAAAGAAAAAATTGATTATGTTAATATATATGATGTACGTGGTTTATGTTCAAGGAAGAACAAGGGCCTTTCATGTTGAAAAGTCTTAAGGGGTTTTATTTGTGTTGAATAAGTAAGGTTATGGAAAGAAGTGTTTTGCTTTTCTAATACAGTAATGCATGTGTGTTGTTTACTCTTGACCCCTTCAAAAAGAAACAGAACTTTTCATATGCTTTACCTTTTAATTCTATAAAGGTGAATGCTAACCAATATAATAACAGATGATGATCATGTAGCAATCATATTGTTATGTCATCTCCAATTTGATAACATTCAGAGTCACATCTAGATAACATAATGAAGTCACCCAAATGTCATTCCTTATTTGAGTTCAAGCCAGTTCTTATGAGTCTCATTTATAGATATAATTTGTAAACTACGCCAAATGACGGTGAAGATGTTAATTCAATTTTATTGGAATAGTGCAATTTGATCTGATCTACCAAACAAGGCCAAAGTAACATTATATTGAAGAAATGACAAATAGCATAATGAAGTCACAAAACACTTTCGGTGGGCATTCATGATGTATTTGGGAATGGGAAGAATTATGGGGCATGTTTGTTACACCGTGCAGGACTGGCTTGGCTAAGATTTTATCCCACATTTATTTCACATGATTTTAATTTTAAGTGGAATTAACTAATATGGGCCCACCAAAAACACCTACGGGGTTCTTAGTGAAACCCATCTGCAGAAAATGGACTAGTAGTTCCGACCCAAGCGACGAGCAACCGACCCCACCCAAGCTCCCCACAACCACCAACCCCCCAAGCGGCAGCCACAACCACCAGCCACGACCACTAGCCACAACCACCCATGAAGGAGAAGACAAAATAGAAGAGGAAGAGAAGAGAGAAGAGAGAAGATAAAATTTTCGAAAACAAAAAAGAGAAGGAGAAGATATAGAATATAAGAGAGAGAAGAGAAATTTTCGAAAAAAAAAAATGAAAGGAGGAGGAAAAGACAGAATAGAAGAGGAATAAGAGAGAACGAGAAGATAAAATTTTTGGGAAAAAAATTAAGAGAAAAGTAGACAGAAGAGGAGGAGAGACGATGGAGAAGAAGAAGATGAAAGAAGAAAGAGGTAGAGAGAGACCAGGAAGAAGAGGAAGAAAAGGAAGAAGGGGAAGAGAGAGAGAGAAAGAAAATTCAAAATATTTTAAAAAATTTAGTCGTAGTCCAATCAAACATAAGCTAAACGTAGTACAAGTGTTATCCAACATATGACAGCCAAGCCAGTCTAAGACACTCTCAGTATTTAGTCCAATTCATTACAGTCTGTCGTACCAAACAACCCTATGAAGTGTTTGCTTTCTTTGCTAAGAAACAGTAAAAGAAGCTATCTACAATGCATAATTGGTCATCGAAAACTTGGAAAATTTTAACCCCATTGATCAGCTTGAAAAGTTTATAACTTTGATCTTTAATTTAATTTAGGGTTTTGCACAGTTTTTGCCCCTGAATTATTTCCGTATTGTCAATTTAGCCCCTTAATAATTTTTTTGGTAAATTAAGAACTCCAATTGTTTAAAAATCGCCAATTAAGAGCCTACCGTCAATTCTTTTAAATTCTATCCAAATATCCCATAATGTATCTGTCACTTGGCATTCAATCGGAGGTGTCAAACAAGCCTCATACTCTGAAATTGTTTATGCGCTTCGTCGCGATGTTAAGGCTCTTAGTTCGACGGCAATAATAACTGCATCATCTTACTTTTATGTGAAGTTGGTTGCGAGATCAGCAAGGTTGGCGTTGATTGCTGAGGAGGTGGATTGTCTTGATGTGGTTCCAGCAATAAGGAAATACTTGGCGGACGCCATTGAGCCATGGTTGGATGGTTACTGTTAGTGGGAATGGTGTTTTGTATGATCTTGTCACCCAACAAGAATCAACGGATCGCGGTGCAGATTTTGGGTTTGGAGTTTATAATGATCACCAATGTCATCTTGGATATTTTTATGTATGTAACTTAACTAAATCAATTAGAAGATTTATAGCAATGGTCATGAACTATACATCCACCCCTACCTAATCAAATCCTCCACCTCCTCTCTCTCTCTCTCTCTCTCTCTCTCTCTCTCTTACCCTTCTCGCTTTCCAACTATGCTTTCATATACCAAATTTTCAAAGTTAACTTCACTATCTATATAGCTTTTCAATTCCTTTTCATGCCAAGAAAGATAAGCGTTCCAAATAACAAGCTACAGTGTTTTGCTTAATCTGTTGTTCACACAAGAAGCATTATCTCTAAGTAAACACAACCACTAGTGTGTTTTCAAAGCATGAAAAAATAATTGAACGAAAATGCCATTGTAAAGAAAAAAGCTCTCTACTTTTATAATCTCATGTGCAACAAGTTCTTTTTAAGTTCCAGACATCTTTATAAGCAGTTTTTTCTACTCCATAATTTTATTAAATACGAATCTCTCCTGTAAACAGTATTGTCGAGTGTAATTGATTAATACTCGTTAAGTCTTCTTGAAAGTCTCTCACACGTAATTATGGGTGGACGCGGTTCGAATTTGTTTGAATTGAAATCACAAGAGAAATCAAACTAAACTAAACCAGACCACTATTGAGTGGTTTGGTTCAGGCGGTTTGGCTATTTAGATTTGAGACAAATACTTTTTTTAGTTTTGTTATCTTAGTGATTTAGCCTAACAACCGTACAAAATGAGAAAATTTGAACTAAACAAAATTAATATTACACTTTTAGTGTAAAAATCAAACCCATTAATTCTTAATAAGTTCTATTGAAAATAATCCTTTTAACTTGTGAGTTCTTTGGGCTCTCCTTTATCTACTTATCGGCCCAGCAAGACCAAAAAAAATATGAGGTATCCTATTTTGTCTTGGTGATTAAATATAACTTCAATTTCATACAGAAGGGAAGCATATCATTTTTATGCAATATGTAATCCATTGATCTCTTAAGAAAACTGTAAGTGGTGATACTTATAAATACACATCTATAAGGAGAGATTCTAGGCCTTCTAGAAACTTTTTAACCGCGAATATAGAGATAAGTGCTTTATCATTGAAGTTAGAAAATACAAGCGTCTCTTACTTTCAACTATCTCCATATATGATTACTGGCGTTTAAACAGTCTATGTTGTAAATGCTAAATACCCTCAAACTTTAGAAACAAAAAATAGGATGAACAGCGAACAAAACCACAGAAAAAAAACTGAATGGCAACCAAAACTCATATAAATTGAGTGCCTCTTAAGCCAATATTGAATACAATACAACAATTGGAGCCAAATTAAGTAAGATCATGGGCATTTCAAGCATGAAGACATTCATCCTCTGTTTGCTCATTGTTGGCATGGTGGCGCTGAACGAAGGAGTGGAAGATGGGAGGACCAGCATTAACCCTGGAGTTCTTGACCCATGCCTAAAACCAGGAGGGCCACATCCTGGTTGTAGTCTTCCTAGGGGCAGCAAAGGTGAACGTAAACCCGCTAACCCCTACAACCGTGGTTGCTCGAAAATTTATCGGTGTCGTGGTCAGAAAGGCTAAATATGTTCTAATTACGGCTAGCTAAGCCAGGAAAGAAAAAATTGATTATGTTAATATATATGATGTACGTGGTTTATGTTCAAGGAAGAACAAGGGCCTTTCATGTTGAAAAGTCTTAAGGGGTTTTATTTGTGTTGAATAAGTAAGGTTATGGAAAGAAGTGTTTTGCTTTTCTAATACAGTAATGCATGTGTGTTGTTTACTCTTGACCCCTTCAAAAAGAAACAGAACTTTTCATATGCTTTACCTTTTAATTATATAAAGGTGAATGCTAACCAATATATTAAGAGATGATGATCATGTAGCAATCATAATGTTATGTATCTCCAATTTGATAACACTCAGAGTCACATCTAGATAACATAATGAAGTCATCCAAATGTCATTCATTATTTGAGTTCAAGCTAATTCTTATGAGTCTTATTTAAAGATATAATTTATAAAATACGCCAAATGACGGTGAAGATATTAATTCAATTTTATTGAAATAGTGCAATTTGATCTGATCTACCAAACAAGGCCAAAGTAACATTAGATTGAAAGTCAGAAAACACTTTCGGTGGGCATTCATGATGTAATTGGGAATGGGAAGAATTATGAAGTGTTTGCTTTCTCTGCTGAGAAACAGTAAAAAGAAGCTATCTGCATAATTGGTCCTCGAAAACTTGGAAAAAAAATTTAACCCAATTGATCTCCACGAAAGAATCCGGACACTTACAATGGCGTCTGGTGTCTCCTGTCTCAAGAGTCACTTTCAGAAAGATAATGGACCATAGATCAGCATGACAAGAGCTGACTCAAAAGAGCACTACCAAAAAGTGTCAAAATCATAAAGTGGCAAACATCTATGCTTCCTCATCAAGTTCATGACCACATTTAGAGCCGTTGGCACTTGGAATTGCAATATATTAGGAACAAGAAAAAGAGGTACAGCGAGCAGGGTAGGAAGAAAGCAAGAAAATAGCCGTTGGAAGAATGCAGAAATTACAAGCAGTTGTGACAAAAACAACTTGACTTCTGCCCCAAAAAATAAAAACTTGACTAGCTGAAGTCTAAAAGCTACCACCCTCTATAAATCATCCCTAAATCATAAATAGATTAAATATCATGAATAAATTTTCCAAGAAGAAAATAGCAGCTTATTTCACCCTCTTACATGCGCTCATAGTTTTGCACCTGGGAACTTGCAGGATCCATAACCTGAAACACAGACAGATAACCCATAATAAGAACAAGCAGATTGTAATTGCAGGATCCAAAAGAAATTATAATCTGAATACTTTTCATTCTCAAGCTAATTCTTTTTTCTTTAGGTGAATATTACTTACTTGGGTCCTTGATGGTTTGAGTGGCAAGCCCTCCAAAGTAACAGCTGCCACCGACCTTCCTAAACTGAGCCCAATAGGCGCTAAACGCATAGCTAGCGTGCCAAACCAACGAGTCGGGTTTAAAACACTTCCCTCTGGGTTGAATCGGGTCGCAAGTTTTATTCCCCTGCGAGCAGGCGTACGATAACGCCGACGCAACCGCGCTCCTGTTGGCTCCCTTCGCCACCATGCACCATATCGGCCCTTTGTACGGCTCATTGTTAGTCGCCGCCGGCAACGGCCCGTACTCTGACTCGGGCGTCTTCCCGCTCAAGTCAATCGGGTACACATTCGACCCGTTCGGGTACAATAACCCGAAATTCCGCTCCGTGCTTGGACCCGGTTTCGTGTTCTCGTTGTAGAGAGCGAAAAGGAAACTCGGCAGCACTGAACCGGGTCGGGCTGGCGTCCCGACCGGCGGTTTGGCGTTGAACTTTTTGATGACATTTCGGTTGTAAGTGGCGGCGTTGCGGATGTTAGCGCCAATCTGGTCGTAGTCGCCGCCACTGGGCCAACCCGTTTCGGCGATCCAAATCCGGATATCCGGGTAGCCGAGTCGCTTCATCGCGAAAATCAAAGCGTCCACCATTTGGTCGAATAGGTTGTGGTAGGTTAGGCCCGAAACCGGGTCTTTGACTGTAATGTTCTTGGATTCGAACAGAGCGTAGTCTAAATTGATGTTGGTGGGATCGGAAGACCAAGGGAAGTACGTGTAGACATCGACGAAGAAGAAAGACTTGGTCTTGTTCACGAACTGCAACAGGGGTTTGATGACGGAAGCCGAAATATCGGACCGAAACGTACCGTTTGATGGTGGGAACGACGATTCGAGGACGTCCATGGCCAATGGGGTCCCGACTTTGACCTTTGTGATGCCATGGGTTTTGAGGGCAGCTTTGATTTTGCGCATTGCCGGGACGAGATTGAACCAGACTGTTTTATCGGGTTGGCTGAGAATTTCGTTTCCGACGAGGAGGTACCGGATCAGAGTCTCGGGGTAATAGGGCACCACATTGGCATGGACCCATTGGTCTGCGAGTGTTTGATTTGAGGAGATGTTGTTGATGAGCTCGTTGGGCACCATCATTGAGACTTGGAGGTCTGTGTTTCTGAGAGCTTCGAGGATTTTAGGGCTGGCATCATAGATTTTGACTCGCTTGGCTTTGAGGGATTGGATGAGCTTCACCGACTCTGATGGAGATGGTAGGTTGTTGCCCAGAAAAAATTGTGGCATAGACCAGATTGTTGTCCGATCCAATCTCTCGGGTTTTTATCTTTTATTTTCAGAATGGAACTTTGGTAGAGTGTATGTATGAGAAACGTATATCCCTTGATTATTTAGATCTATTCGCTTATATTAAAAATAAAATAAAAAGTTTCACTGTGAATTTTTATTTTTAAAACAATCAATATATTAAATTACTCTAACTTAATATAATTCACGAGGAGATAGACTCGGAAATTGGGTGTAAAGGGACATACTCATTGTCATAGCCAACTAGACTTTATAAAAGCAAAATAGGACTCTATGAAGCTATGAGCTAAAACATTTTCCGGGTACAACCGGTAACCCGCTCCAACTTAGAGGGCCAAATCTTCTCGGATCTACGGTTATAAACCGGCTCGTCCGGTTCTACCCCAAGTGATAACTTGGGCCATATTTTTGTTGGGTTCAAATGCATCTAACCCTCCAATCCAATTTGACTCAACATAGCCCAAATATTATTCCTCCAATGACTTGGGCACAGCCCTACTGTACCACACCAAGGCCCAGCCCAATACCATTCTTAGTCTAACCCAAACCCAATAGCTCCTCCCACCTCACCAAACGCATCCCGCCATTACCAGACACTCTCCCTCGCTCTGCAACAATGCCGGTGACCATACGTCGCCTTCTCACCGCCACTCTCAGAACCCCGAATATTCTTTCTCATCCACAACCAGCTCTCTCCTCTCGCCACGTAATCCCCCAACCCTCATTTCCGCTCACCCACCCGTCACTCTACCACCGCCTCCTGTCCTCCTCATCCACCGAAAACCCTAACCCTCCAAACCCGCTCAGAACCCGAACCCCACTAGAAAAGCAATTCGAGACATGGGTCCATAAGCTCAAACCCGGGTTCGGGCCACTCGAAGTCAAGGAGGCCCTGCAAGCCCAATCGGACCCGGATCTCGCTCTCGACATTTTCCGGTGGACTGCCCAGCAGCGCAACTACAAGCACAACCAGGCCACCTACCTCACCATGGTCAAAATCCTAATCGACGGCAAGAGGTTCCGGCAGGCCGAAACCCTAGTGGAAGAGGTAATCGCCGGAGCTTGTGAAATTAGCGTGCCTCTTTATAACTCCATGATTCGATTTTGCTGCGGAAGAAAGATGCTTTTCAATCGTGCGTTTGATATTTATAAGAAAATGTTGAACTCTGAGGATTGTAAACCCAATCTTGAAACTTATGCTCTGCTATTGAACTCATTGCTTAGGAGGTTTAATAATATGCATGTGTGCTTTGTGTACCTGCGTGCCGTGCGGTCTTTATCTAAGCAAATGAAGGCGTGTGGAGTGATTCCTGATACTTTTGTGTTGAATATGATCATAAAGGCTTATTCAAAGTGTTTGGAAGTTGAAGATGCAATGCAGGTTTTTCGCGAAATGGGATTGTATGGGTGTGAGCCGAATGCGTATACTTATGGTTACATTGCTAAAGGGTTGTGTGAGAAGGGGAGGATAGGTCAGGGTTTAGGGTTTTATAAGGAGATGAGAGGAAAAGGGTTGGTGCCTACCAGTAGTACATATATGATTGTGATTTGCAGTCTTGCTATGGAACGGAGATATGATGATGCAAGTGAGGTTGTGCTTGATATGTTGAGTAATTCCATGTCTCCTGATTTGTTAACTTATAAAACTTTATTGGAAGGATTGTGCCGGGATGGGAAGGGTTCCGAAGCATTTGATCTACTAGAGGATTTCAGGAAAGGGGATAGTAAGATGGGCGAAAAAACTTACAAGACTTTGTTAAATGCATTGCATTTTGTAAATGGGGAGTAATTCAATACTGGTCCTCTGAGTTCAGTTCAAATCGTATATACTCTATCCTTGGTTGGATTCATATATGAGATTTGAAATCTTCAAATATCATATGAGATGCCCAGTTTTGATGATATGGGCGATGCACGTTGGATGTAATAATGTGACTTTGGCTGAAGATGTATTAGCATTTATGTTCTGCTATGCGTTTTGGCGTCTCTCTTGAATCAATATTCAAGGATGAGTTGGGATTGCTCAGAATGTTATGGAGGTTAGTTTCTGCATTTCCAGGATACATTAGAATCGAGGAGAGTAGAGTTTCCTTCTTTTGATTGCGGTGTAAGGTAAACAATTCAAAATTTCAAGGAGACTTGCTTTGTTTATAATGGAGTTGGATGGAGTTGGAACTAAAGTGAAACTCTTTTTGAGATGAAGTGATCTTACAGTCATCCATTGTTTTGCCTATCTTGCCCGTCTTCAGATTGATACTTGGAAATCAAACCTAGAGGATGCCATTTATTCAGGTAGACACTATACTTGTCAATCTAATATGGTCATGCAACTGAGATTTGGGATGTTATAAGAAGTTGGTTGTAGAACCTTGCATGGCTTGAAGTTTTGTCGATCAGTTTTTTATTCCCTGAAGAGGATGTTTGTAAGTTTTTTTTTTTTTTTTTTTTGACTGAGTTAACAGAAGAGCGTGTAATCAGCCACAGATCTTGCCCTTTTATGAATATATATTTCTACAGGTCCTCATTTTTAGGTCCTTAGGTCTTAGGTGAGCGGGATTGTATATTTTTAACTGAAGTTAACATCTTTGTTAAGACTTGTCCTTGGCTAAGAGATGCCCTTACCTCCGAATATTCAACAGTACGAGTTTAATTGAAATTAATACACATGATTGATTTAAAGACAAGTGCAAAATATAGGCGAGGAGAAGAAATGGTTGATTTAAAGACAAGTGCAAAATTTACCTAAAAGGAGAGGATTTATCCAACTATCTAACTTTAATTGGCTTAATAATCTTGAAGAAGGATGGGAGGCAACTGAAATATTCATATAGTATCTTGAGAGAGAGAGAGAGAGAGAGAGAGAGAGAGAGAGAGAGCATTTGTTATATCAAACATCAACAAATAAAGAAATGAGACGCATACGTGACTTTTAGGAAATCCAAAATTGTGAAGTCCCCAATGATTGATGGTTCGAAGTCATATGAACTATTTTAATTAAATTGAACAAATGTTATGACCGTTTGTTTATTAAATCTATAAATATTTGGACTAATTTTATTTATTTTTTATCAGAAAGAAATATTTCATTGAAATAATATTGTCAGAATACAATTCAACATAAAACTGGATATCAGTGTGGTCTTGTTAAAATTTTGCCATAAAAATATTCGGACAAAATTTATTAAATTACACAAAGAGGTTCTATATGTAATTGGAGAAGGAAAAAGAAAATTACAACATCTGCTCAATGGATTCAAAGGTGCAATGTTGTAGACCAAAAATAGTAGATGTGCATTTCGTTGACTGCCACGTAAGGCAAGAGAATTACATCGACGTGTTCATGACCAATAGGAGCAGGATTTGAGAGCCCATAAAAGCGACACCCACCAAAAACACTCGAGACACTGAAGACTGAGAGATCGCAAATATGGGTTCCGTTGTTGCAATGAAGGCCGTCGCCGTTCTCTTCTTCTTGTCTCTCTCCGGCTTTGGTAGGTCTCGTCATCATTCATGGAGACATCGTTAATTCCTGATTTCATGTGTATTCATAATATTTCAATTTCATTGCTGACTTCCTGTTCTTTTTTTCTTTTTCAAAATCTAGTTTTGGCCGACAAGGTGAAGGAAGTCAAAGAGTTGCAGATTGGTGTTAAGGTGAATTACGCTTTTCATTTTGTTCATCTATCTCTTTACTAGTCGAAGTTGCGATCCAAAACGCTGTTTTGATTGTGAAATTGTGAACAAATTTATAAATATGTTAAAAGGTAGCTGCTGGATTTGGTTGATTTGTAGTTATATATGTGTGTGGATCAGCTGCTTGGTCGAGTTTTAAGTTTCATACTTAATGGGTCATTGCAAGTTATTATCTTTTTGGATATTATAATTGTTTAGGACTTTTGGGTATTTATCACTTCAGTTATTTTCATTGATTGGCTTAGTTTGGGTAGTTTTAGAAGGCTTGGGGTGTCCTGTGATACTGCTTGTCTTTTTGGTTTTAATTTGGCTGACTCCTTGGCATCTGCTGACATTGTTGTTGTTTTTTAAACAAAGAGTGGTTTGCTAGAGTTATATGGAACTATCCTCAATTCCTCTTTATTGATAATTTACCTTTATGTTGCAGTATAAGCCAGAAGCTTGTGAACTTCAAGCTCGCAAAGGTGATCAAGTCAGGGTACACTATCGGGTGAGCAGAATTCCTGAAACATATGCTTTTAAATAGTGTATGTTAGGTAGATATATGCGTTAAATACTGAAGTTAATTGTACTCGGATTCAGATAAACATGTCATAAATAAAATTTGATTACCAATCATAGCATAATTTTTGTTTTTCTTGACAAGTTCAAGCCTTGAGTTCATATGCTTTTAAATCACCACATTGTTACCTGCGCTGAAAATCTAGTAGTATGGTTGACGAACTTTTGAAATGAGAGTGCTTTCCAGTTTTGAAGAAATTTGAAGCATTGATTAAGCATCCTAACAAATCTATTGTTATTTCATCATTCCTTGGGTCTATTTTTATTTAGATTATGCTGCCTAAATATTTGTTACTCCCGGGCTTGTATGTCTTTTTGTATGTTTTGATTACAATGGAGCATACTCAGTGAAACCTAATAGCATCTGGTTACATCCTTGAAGCTCTTATGAGACTGATGTATATGTACATTTTGGCCCTTAATTTGGTATTTTTTCCCCCAATGTTTATTGTCAGTCAAATTTCCATTCCCCACTGTGGTCAGCTTATTAATCCCAAAGGCTTCTTCAATATGAGCTAGGCATTTGTGAGAAACTAATAACAGTCCTCATCAAGACCTCTTGAAAATGATCAGCATGTCCTCCCATGTTCTGGCAGATTGGATGTGACATAGTGCACTTTGACATTAAACTTTCCGTTTTCAGTATCTATTTTGGTAGTGGTTTAATGTATTCAATATCTAAATTCTACCCGCATTATTCTCGTTGGCTCAGTATATATTAGATGAATGAGCCAATCTCTCATCCTATAGTGAAGATTGATTGACTAGTTTTTATTCTTTGACCTTTGCAGGGGAAACTCACTGATGGAACTGTATTTGATTCTAGTTTTGAAAGGGGCGATCCAATCCTTTTTGAGCTTGGGACTGGTCAAGTTATTAAAGGTGTGTGGTGTACTATTTAACTCAATTACATATTCTTGCGTAATTTTCTTATTACAAATACCAAATAGTTGGAATGCAGAGCAGAGCTCAGTATATATTAGATGAATGAGCCAATCTCTCATCCTATAGTGAAGATTGATTGACTAGTTTTTATTCTTTGACCTTTGCAGGGGAAACTCACTGATGGAACTGTATTTGATTCTAGTTTTGAAAGGGGCGATCAAATCCTTTTTGAGCTTGGGACTGGTCAAGTTATTAAAGGTGTGTGGTGTACTATTTAACTCAATTACATATTCTTGCGTAATTTTCTTATTACAAATACCAAATAGTTGGAATGCAGAGCAGAGCAAACCCGTACTTTTGACAATGGTTCATATAGGAAGCATTTGATTATGCTTTATTAGTAATCAGTTTCAGATAATCCTGTTTTTTAGTATAAGTATATTGATTCACATTTAATAGTCGTTTCTACTGGCCATAAGAGTTTACTGGGTTTTCAGCTTGTCAATACTCTTTAAAGCTGCTTCCCCTAATTTGTAATTAACGATGGGTTTTCTATGACTGTTTTTTAAACTGCACTGATTGTACTTTATGTTCACGTTGTGTAGCTTGTATTTTATTCAATTTTTAATTAATGCTGGGAATATGTAAGAATGTTTCTGGATTGTCCTTGATGAGAGAGAGAGAGAGATTTCTGCTTTTATCTGTTGTGTCAACTTCCATGTGATTATGGCAAACATCAAGCAAGATGGGTATGCTGCATCCTGGATGTGATGCCATGGGTAGCAATTTACTTGAATATTACATGTAGCTTACACAGTGCAAGTTCACTGTACTCTACTCTTACTGTTGGTTTACCTGAACAAAATTTTTCTTACAGGATGGGACCAAGGAATTCTGGGAATGTGCGTAGGTGAGAAGAGGAAGTTGAAAATTCCGGCAAAGCTTGGCTATGGAGAGCAGGGTTCTCCACCAACCATCCCAGGTTAGTGTGAACCAATTCTCTTCTGCATCACTGTACTCAATTCTCTACTGCCTGTGCCTCTATTT
Organism: Prunus fruticosa; assembly: GCA_018703695.1. Taxonomy (NCBI): domain Eukaryota; kingdom Viridiplantae; phylum Streptophyta; class Magnoliopsida; order Rosales; family Rosaceae; genus Prunus; species Prunus fruticosa. Next base: position 38,110,299 of record CM031924.1, on the reverse strand, counting down.
AGTGTGAACCATATATGTGTAAAAGCAATGAAACGATTAGAGTGAATGCATATGAAAACTCAGGATGGCAAGATCTACATAATTGTCTTTACAGACAATGACGCTTATAGATAAAATATAGTTCAGAATCTCAAATGATTGTTCCTTGAACGTTACAGGAGGCGCAACACTGATATTTGACACAGAGCTCGTTGAAATTTTGGGAAGAGGATCGAAACCTAAAGATGACGAGCTGTAGTTGGGGAATGATTTCTGACTCGGGCTGCTCCTTTGTTTTTCATTTCTTAGTTGTGTTCAAGAAATTACTTGTAACCAGTGGCTTGGTGAGCCAAAACTTTATTTTGCTTTACAATCATTAGCAGACTAAACTACATTTTTTTCAATGTACTTTTGAACTTAAGAGGAAATATGTTTTCTTACCATAATTTGACATGCCGAGGTGCGATGTTTTGAGATTGTTAATCTCAAACTTAATGATCATGGCTTTGTCTAATTACCGATTAAAATTCGCAGTCAAATATGTTAAATCATTTTAGCAGAAACCAAAAACAAAACAAAACAAAAGAAAGATGTGGACTTGGGGGCATTATCATTTCAAAATTACTTGAAGTTTGCTCAAAAGAAAGATGTAAACTTGGAGGCCTTTATGCCAAAAGCCCTTTTGCCCATTTTGGGAGGCTTTCTTCTAAATGAAGCAAACTCACTGCTTTCTGTTGCTTCTGCCTTCTGCTAGAAGAAGGCACTGCACATTAAAGACAGTGAAAAAGTGAACACTAGCGTCACAAAAGAAAACGACATGTAGTACTTCGAACTGTGCTGTGGAATTGGATGCTATAAATGGAAAGCACACGACGTCGTATCTGTCATCAGTATAATCTGAGCCGTTGGATTATACCCGGAGCACGATCGAAGAAGTACCGAATCAGATTACGAGCCTCTCTGCAACCTAAACCCTCGTAGAAGCCTCTAGAACTCATAATCACACCCATCAAAAAGCCTCGACTTTCACACACGCACAGACTCACACTTCCCTAATTTTCCTGAAGCTCAAAATCTCAGTCTAGAATCTTAGGCTCTCATCTCACGCTCGCTAGAAAATGGATGAGGACTTTGACATGCCAGTGCCGGAGGAGATGAACGGGGACTTTGATCTCCCCGACGAGGGTCCCGTTCTCAAGGTCGGTGAGGAGAAGGAGATCGGCAAGCAGGGCTTGAAGAAGAAGCTCCTCAAGGAAGGTGAAGGTTGGGACACCCCAAAAATGGCGACGAGGTTGAAGGTGCAAGCTTTTTTGAACTACTGTTTTCTGCATTTTTATTTTTTTGGTTATTTCGAAGTGTTTTTGTTGTTTATGGATTGATATTGATTGCGATGTTTATGGTTTTAGTTCATTATACTGGGACATTGCTCGACGGGACTCAGTTCGATTCGAGCCGTGACAGGGGGACTCCATTCAAGTTCACTCTTGGACAAGGTGAGAGCTTTTTTGGTCATTTTTCATTTTCAATCTAATGAGATTTAGTAGCTTGATTAAGCTGCTGGATGATTTAGATGGAAATAATGCCTTGTTAAGTTAGTTTTGCACAAATACATGCGTGCAGTGTTTTTCATTAGGAAGTGGGTGGGAAGTTTGGGAATGATTGGTTTAAAGACTTTAAGTGATAGTTTGACGACGAAAGAGTGGTATTTTACTTCATTGAGACTACTAGAATGTTATCAAGAAGCAAGCTTAAACTGGCAGTGAAAACATGCATCGTATTTGTACTTTAAAATCTTTTGTACAATGAATTCTTGACCTTTGGAAGAAGAATTGACAAGTAGAGGCATCTTTTTGTTAAGTTAAAGAGATGAAATTGAGTTTTAAATAGCTGTATTGATATGCAATATTATGGTCCTTGTTAAGATTTTGTTGTCGTGGTTCTTATTGTTTTGTAATCTTATGTCATAATCCAAAAGCTCCTGGGAAATGCTTAGGGGTTTGATCTCCTTTCAGGGTGAGCTCTCTCTCACGGAGTGAGTTTTCTGATGTTGTGGTGCAGGACAAGTGATTAAGGGATGGGATGAAGGTATTAGAACGATGAAGAAAGGTGAGGATGCCCTTTTCACCATCCCTCCTGAGCTGGCTTATGGAGAGTCTGGATCCCCACCAACTATCCCTCCCAAAGCCACATTGCAGTTCGATGTTGAATTGCTATCGTGGACCAGTGTCAATGACATATCCAAGGATGGTGGAATAATTAAGAAGATCTTGAAAGAGGGAGAAAAATGGGAGAACCCAAAAGACCTCGATGAAGTTATAGGTAGGTTTCTCTTTAATGCTCTTTCTATTGGCTTATGTGCTATCTGTGATCGTTGTCTATTAACTGCCTTCCACTCCTGTTCTTTATGCAGTTAATTTTGAGGCTCGGCTTGATGATGGAAAAGTTGTTGAAAAATCTGACAGAGTGGAATTCACTGTCAAAGATGGTATCATTTTCTCTGTCATATATATATATATATGAATTCAGGTCGATTTTTTTTGGTTGAGAATTTGGTTTTTTAATGGACTCATAATCTTGTAAATAGGTTACTTCTGTCCTGCGTTATCAAAGGCTGTTAAAACAATGAAGAAAGGGGAGAAGGTATTATTAACGGTGAAACCACAATGTGAGTTGCCTTGAGCCATCAGCCTGATATTATATGAAATATAAAAATGACCATTATGTTATGATCTAATATTTGCCTGCATCTTGGTTCCAGATGGATTCGAGGATAAGGGTAAGCCTGCATCTGGTTATGAGGGTGTCGTTCCTCCAAATGCCACTCTTCACATCACTTTAGAGTTGGTATCATGGAAAACTGTCTCAGAAGTGACAGATGACAAGAAGGTTATTAAGAAGATCGTGAAAGAAGGGGAGGGATTTGAACGTCCAAATGAAGGGGCTGTTGTTAAATGTAGGTGTTAGCCCATTGATTTCGGATGAGTATTTTACAATATATACCAGGTTAAAAAAAATTTAAATAGTTCTCTGATTTTGTTGCTGGCAGTGAAATTGATTGGGAAGCTGCAAGATGGTACGGAATTTTTGAAGAAAGGTCATGCTGAAGGAGAAGAGCTGTTCGAGTTTAAGACAGATGAGGGTAATAATAATGCGAAGTACTTCTTTTTAACCTTTTGTTTTGTTATGACCAAAAAAAAAAACCTTTTGTTTTGTTCTTTTTGCCTATAGTGGTACTGAGTCAATGATTGTATTGGACAGAGGAAGTGATTGATGGGCTTGATAGAGCTGTCCTGACAATGAAGAAGGGTGAGGTAGCACTCCTGACCATTGCACCAGAGTATGCATTTGGTTCTTCAGAGTCCCCACAGGAGTTGGCTGTGGTACCTCCTAATTCGACAGTCTACTATGAGGTTGAGCTCATATCTTTTGAAAAGGTGGGTCAATAATGCCGCTCAGATTACGTTGTGCAACATGTATCCATTGGCATCAAATTACTGAGATTGTGTGTTTTTCTCAAATAATTTTTGTATTATTCTTTTCCCACCTCAGGATAAGGAATCATGGGACATGAATACCGAAGAAAAGATTGAGGGTGCTGGTAAGAAGAAGGAAGAAGGGAATGCACTGTTTAAGGCGGGTAAATATGCAAGAGCTTCCAAGAGATATGAAAAGGTAGGATGACAAATGTTGACTCATGAACCAGATGATTGGACTTGAGCTGTTATGCTCACTGGAGCTTTTTCTGTGCAGGCTGTCAAGTACATCGATTATGATACTTCCTTTAGTGAAGAGGAGAAAAAACAGTCTAAGGTGTTGAAGGTTGCTTGCAATCTTAACAATGCAGCTTGCAAGCTGAAGCTGAAAGATTATAAACAGGCTGAAAAGTTGTGTTCCAAGGTCCGCAATTTAGAACTTAGAATGCTTGGAAGTTCCCTATCTGTGGTTGACTTTTACAGTTACTAACCGACTATTTTGTGCACAGGTGTTGGAAATCGAGGGTAGAAATGTGAAGGCCCTGTACAGAAGGGCTCAGGCATATATTCAGCTGGCAGATTTGGATTTAGCTGAGCTCGACATCAAGAAGGCTCTTGAAATAGACCCCAACAACAGGTTTTGCTCCTTCTCAAGTGTCTGGATTCTCTCTTACAGTATTTTGTTTGATGGAGAAGTTGAACTGGTCACACTTCTTTCTACGTTGAAACAGGGATGTGAAGTTGGAGTACAAGACTTTGAAGGAGAAGATGAAAGAATTCAATAAAAAGGAGGCCAAGTTTTACGGCAACATGTTTGCCAAATTGACCAAGTTGGACTCTCCGGATTCCAATGTGAGTAGTATTCTTCTAGTGGGACATTGATTTCAATTTATGATTCGAACAGTTGTCGTTCGGTTGCAGTTGCTGGTGGTGATTTCATGATTTCTGGGTTTAATCGACTGGTTTTGATTTTGGCTTTACAGAAAACAGCAGCTAAAGATGCTGAACCCATTAGCGTAGACAGCAAGGCATAAGGGGACTGCATCACATAATCGGCTCGCAGCTTCCAATTGTGTCATTAAGGAGTAAATTCCCAGCTTTTTAAAATTGTGTAGGACTACTTGGTCTTGGCGCAAAGAAGTTTGTAATGGATGCTTTACTAAAACTGGATTGTTGACATTGAATTTTATAAGTTAAATATTTTTCAATACACCTTAGTTATGTTGCTCTTACCCATCAAAGCTTTTGATTTCTGTAATTTGAGTTTATCGAAGTTTGAAACGCTTACAATGCCAAAAACTGTGGAATTTGGACAAGATTTGGCATTGGCAAGCTGTTGGAACAGCTGAGGTTTCGGGTTTGTGTGCGTCATGGTCCTGAGGTTTGTCTAAGCTGAAAAGACCAGACTTCAAATTACATACAAATGAACGATATACACTTGCTTTCCTTGAAGAAGGAAAAAGTCCTCTCAATAAAATTTCAAACTGATCAAATCAAATATAATTTCTCATACACAATTTGTTAGTAGCAAAAATAAAGAATAACAAATGTGATGATCTAACGACGCCAGCCGTTGGCACGGGCAACCAATTGTGCATTGGTATTTTATACCAGACAAACAGATGGGACTGGAAAATTGGATCCATTCCTACAAGCTAATCTTTAGGGCCCCTTTACCGTATCTAAATCAATGAGACAAACTTCAAGAACTGTGGCTTGGCACCAACAATGATACATACAGTATTGGATTGAGAGAGTCTAGTTACCGTCTACAGATACGTGCCAAGCACAACGAAATTGCTTCTATCAGGGGAGTCGACTATCGGAAATAGCAGGGAACTGACGGTTACAGCTCTGTCATCAGCGCGCCGATATAGATTTCAAAGCTCTGATCAAAGTACCCGCCCCATGGTACATTCCGGGAAAGCACTCAACACTACTTGACAGCATTACTCGGGAGAGGTCAGCTCACCTGCTCTCCTATCAAATCAAGGCCAACAACTAGAAAGGTGATCCCTTGAAATAGTAGGAAGTAGAAGTGAATTCCTTGGGCAGACAGCAAGCTTCTTGCTGAAGCAGTCAACAATACAAAGGCAATTACAAGTTCCTTCCTATATAATCGATTTCTTCTCCTCTTCCCAGTTTTCTTAGATGTCTCTAGTTTGGTCAGCTCATCAAGGCCAGATTCTGAGGCTGACCTTTGAAGACCAGTAGTTTGCACTAGCGGCTCAGACTCCCTTTCGAAAGCAATTAAATCTGTCTCTGATGACCTTCCCAGTTTCTTTGTAACTATCCACTCATAAGAACTTCCAAACTGAAACAATCCTGATATCATGGCATTAAATTTGGTCACTGACATTGTATTCTCGAAAAGAAGGTAGGGTACAATAAATGGGAATGAGCGTGGTGCAGGAAGAATATTCAAGACAGACATAATTCCAGGGACATAACAAACAACCCATGCTGGTAGCTGAGCTTCTGGTAGGAACATGGTCAAGGGAAGAATGATGCAAAAGAGAGTGAACGAATAAAACGGCAGTATAAGCTTCCGCAGGAGGAAGAAGAGAAATATCAAATTTGCTTTCTTGGTCAAACTCACCTGGAATGAGAAAACAATAAAGTTTATGTTCATGTGTACTTATATTGGTAAAAGAATTTGTACCAAAGTCAAATTTTTTCTGACTTGAGATTTAGATGACCACAAGAGCCTATCTTTCTCATAACAAAAGGCAATGCACCTCAATCACTTTCTTAATTTTACAGATAATCAAGTCTTTTTACACTATTTGTGACTTAGATATTAATATTCTTCTAAAAATTAATGAATATAAAGGAACTTCTATACCTTTGAACGGAGTATGTCAAAGAAGCACACACGGAATAACTGCATTGGACCAGAATGCCAGCGATGTTGCTGTTTCTTGTATGCCCCGTAGGACTCTGGAAGTTCACAAAGGCACTGCAAAAGCAGCAAGTTCAGCAAACCATACAAGGAAGCTTTAAACTATGTAAAGTCGAAACTTTGACAATGGAAAATATGCACACCTTGACATCATTCAGATATATGAACTTCCATCCACAAAGATGAGCACGAACAGCAACATCCATGTCTTCGACGGTCGTTCGTTCCAACCAACCACCGCATTCCTCAAGGGCCTTAATCCTCCACACACCAGCCGTACCATTAAACCCAAAGAAGTTGATAAACACCCCATTGACCTGTTGTTCAACTTCAAAGTGGAAGGACAAGTTTATATTCTGCAGTCTGGTAAGCAGGTTCTCATCCTTGTTTACAAAAGACCACCTTGTCTGGACCAATCCTAGATCATCATTCCCCTTCAAGAAAACAATACAAAACCCACTTTCAATCCAGCAAACAAGGACTTTGAATTAAGAAGTGAAGTTGCCAGCAGCCTAGATGATTTAAGTATTGTGAACTTAATCATGCACATAAGCTGAGAGTGTAAATGAATGGTCCCATTCTCTATAGTGTATACTTAAACAAAACACCAAAAACACCAACGGATTAATCAGAATAGTGTGTTCTAATACAGATTAAAAAATTACCTTGAAATAGGGAACAGTTTTCTTCAAGAACTCAGGTCCCGGCTGAAAATCTGCATCAAAGATGGCCACAAACTCATAATTCTTAACATAATCGCAGCTCATAGCAGATTTCAGATTCCCTGCCTTATACCCTGTGCGTATAAGCCGATGTCTGTACAAAATGGGGACGCCCCGTTGTTGCCACTTGCTTACTTCCGCTTTGATAAGCTGTTGAACCTCTATATCATCGGAATCATCCAAAACCTGCACAAGCATTCTCTCCTTTGGCCAGTCCTGAATACAAACCGCAGCAATCGACTGATGGTACACCTGTTCGTCACCCAACAGAAGCACATTTCAATACTAAATGAGAGAAAAAGGGTAGCTAGAAGGCATAACAGAAACACTAGTAATCTATCAAGACCAACATTGTAGCATTATATCATAAGCAATCAAATTTAACAATGCCCAGTTCCAACTTCCAACTTATGTTCGTAACTAAACACACAAAATGCCATACAAGGCTCATGCTCAGGTATCACTCTGTCATTTTATGAAAAACAATAAAAATTGAAGCTTGATATTAACTTGTAACTAAAACATAAATAAAAAAACACATTAAAGGAAATCTAAACGGTGTCGTTAGGGATTAGAAACCTACATCATCTTACCTCCCTCTCATTGCACATAGGGATCTGCAACAACACCATGGGATAATCCTCCACATTCACATCCTCAGTATTGTTCCCCTCCTCGTCCTGATTCGACGACGACGTCGTTGGGTACTCCATGACCGCCTTGGGCTTGACTCTCCGAAACTTGATCCAGAAGCATCCGAGCAACAAAGCAATGCGATCAACAGACTGAATCAGAAAGAGCACGATGCAGAGATTGGCGAAGCTCTGCAATGGCGGCGCCAAGTAATTGACCCGAACGTGGAGCCAATTGGCGTAGATAAGCTCCGTGAGCTCGGCTGATCTCACCGATGGCGGACTGAAATGCCACCCCTTGAAGTAGGCCACGAGCTCGAAGCAGAGCAGCAGGAGCACGACAATCAGCAAAGCCTTGATGACGCGGTAGAGGCGCGAGGAGGACGAATCGGCGGGGGAATCCGGCGAGGTGACTCGGCGATTCGCGGTGCGGAGGAGGACGAGGAAGGAGCTGGTCACGGAGGAGAGGGAGGCGGCGAATTGCTGAAACTTGAGGAGGTACACCCAGGACAGCTGGCGGGCACTTCGTGAGCGGTCTTTCCCGACCGTCAGATCGGGCCCGGGGCTGTGGATATCGATGGCGAGCAAGTGGCTTGATTCGTCGGAGAGGAGGAGGTCGTGGTTGCCCTGTCTCTGCTTGTTCCACCATTCTTGAAACTCATGGTTCTGAGCTCGAGACATTAATAAATTAATAATATATATATATATATGTGTTTCTTCTTCTGCTTCGTCTTCTTCTTCTTCGTCTTCTCAGATCTCTGTTCTGTGTGTAACAACTAAATGACTCTGTTTCTGTGTGGCGCTGAAAGAGGGGGCCTTTTTTGCGCTAAATTTAGTAAAGACTTGCCTAAGCCTCTTAGCATTTTTGATTGATTTTCTTACTTCGATTGTTTGTTGCGAGAGTGGGCAGGACATGTGACTTTTCGCACTTTCGCTTTCATATCTACATTTTGCTCTTACCTACGCCCTAATTACGGCTATTTTAGGAAATGCCTACAAAGCAGTTCTATTTATAAGCGCTTGTAATAAAACAACAAATATCAAAGTGATTTTTTTCAAAGTATTTTTGAACTTTTTTACTAAATGTTGTCATAAATAGTTTTAGTTATCGTAAATATTTTATAAGCACTTCGAAACCGGTACTTGGTAAAATCATTGTCTAATAAAGATATTCGCATGTATAGTAATTTATGATTGAGAATGTTAGTTACATTTCCTTCTCATATGACTATTTCATCTCGCATAAATTTAATAAATCGTCTCACTTTTAGACAAATTGTGTATAGAGAAGGAATTGAATTTTAAATGTATACATAAGGAACCCGTGTGCAATGGAAAATCCAATCATGATCTTTTGCCAAAAACATAAACAAATGATAAATTGTTAATCAAATGATTCAATTAGCTTGAATTGTGCAAATTATCACATATTATTTGGTCAAACAAGCAACACCTCTAGTTCATCAACCAGGCAGGGATTGGTCAAATAAGTGAATACGACCAAAGGACAAACGACAAACGACACTTCCATTGAGTAAAGGCAGAAATCAAATGATCCCATGACACGACATTTGATACCTTTCACCCAACAAACGACAACCTATGGGAACAAACAAACACAAACAACTAAACTAACCCACAATGTCAATTTGTTTGGTTTGGCAATTTTGGGTCACCCATAACAAATGAACCCAGATCTCAACTTTTCCAATCCAAACCGTTTGGGTTTGTTGGGGCCTAACTAGGAACAAGATGCAAGCTTGCAGGCCCAAAGTGCTGCTTGGGTTTTGGACAATTCAATTGGATATGGATAATGATGATCAATATATCAACTCCAAGTAGATGGGCACCACAATGGAGTGGTTGGGGCTCTGCTCCTCCGCAGGAATGGTCTTGGGATCGACTCCCTGCGTCGGCGTGGATGTGAGTTTAAGGATTTATTGACCTTTTTTAATAGGAGAGGACTTCAAAATATATATAATGAGTCGCATTGTTTTATGAATTCTACAATTTAAAATCTTTATTTCATATTAGGGAGTTCTCTTCTATTGAATTCTTGTCTACTTGCTTGATTTCAAATACCAGTTTGTTTTATGAATTCTACAGTTTAAACTCTTTATTTCGGACTAGGGAGTTCTCTTCCATTGAATTCTTGTCTACTTGCTTGATTTCAAATACGAGTTTGTTTTATGAATTCTTGTCTACTTGCTTGATTTCAAATACAAGTTTGTTTTATGAATTCTACAGTTTAAAATCTTTATTTCAAACTAGGGCGTTCTCTCTTCCATTGAATTCTTGTCTACTTGCTTGATTTCAAATACGAGTTTGTTTTATGAATTCTACAGTTTAAAATCTTTATTTCAGAATAGGGAGTTCTCTTCCATTGAATTCTTGTCTACTTGTTTGATTTCAAATAGAAGTTTGTTTTATGAATTCTACAGTGTAAACTCTTTATTCCAGACTAGGGAGTTCTCTTCCATTGAATTCTTGTCCATTTGCTTGATTTCAAATATGAGTTTGTTTTATGAATTCTTATCCACTTGCTTGATTTCAAATACAAGTTTGTTTTATGAATTCTACAGTTTAAAATTTTTATTTCAGACCAAGGAGTTCTCTTCCATTGAAGTCTTGTATACTTGCTTGATTTCAAATACGAGTTTGTTTCGGATTTCTAAATGTCATTATAGATGTCTACAACAAGAGTTCGACTCTTACTCTATTATTCTTCGAACTTCTTTAATGCAAATTAAGCAATTGTCACAAACTTACAAATACTCTCTAACCAATGAAAAATGTGAAAAGCAAGTAAAAGAAATGAAGTAGGGCAAGAAAATAGGTGAAGCAAGGTTATGTTTATTTTAAGTTTCCCTCATTCAAAAAAAAATCTTTATTGTTTGTATTTTACTTGTTTGACATTTGAGGTTTACTTCGCCGCCACAAAACTTGTCCACCGTTCTAACTGAAGGAAAACCGAGTGCGATTGTGACACTTCAAATCTAACCAGATTTTATGAAAAGGAGATGATATTAGATTCATTCATTCATTCATTTCTTTCTTGATTAAAGTGTAATTTGTGTAATAAGAAAGAAGTAAGAAGATCTAGAAGAATGCAAGGGAAAAGAAAGAAAGAGAGACAAAACACGTTTACAGTTGGAGAGCATGAAATAATGCAATGGTTGGTGAAGCAAATGATGCCTGTCTTTCTCCCCAACAAAAGCAAAGCGAAAAACACCAAATGGCCAATCAAAGTTTCAAAAGGCAGACCCTCTCTCTCTCTCTCTCTCTCTCTCTCCTCCCTTAGGTGAAAGGTAAAGAACCCAAATGAGAACATTGGGGAAAATGGGGTGATAGAATAGTGACAACTTGGTTAATTCATAGGAACACCTACCCTATAATAATGGGTCACTATAATTGCCCTTAAACCAACAAACTCACTTGTTGTCTTTGAGGTTTTGAAATCTCTCCAAACATTCTTTCTAGCAGGAGGGCTATATAGGTAAAGGGTAGGGTCCCCTCATTTCTCTTGGGGTTTTTGGTTGCAAAAGCCAAAGCCATCTCGCGGAGACCCGAAGTTTTTTCCCTTCCATTAAGGTCATAGATTTCAGGATTTGATTAGGACATTTCACCCACAGATTAGTTTCCAACAGCTAGCTTAGTAGAAGCATCATGCCAGACACATATAACAAATTGCTCAAATTGCTCTAATATCAGTGGTTGGTATTCAGGAAAAACAAAGAACAATCCTGTGCTCAAATTGCTCCAATATCAGTGGTTGGTATTCAAGAAAAACAAAGAACAATCCAGACCCTCTCTTTTGATAACCAAGGGAAGAGGGAAATCGAACCTGTGTCATATTTTGATATTGAGAAGAAAAGTACTGTTAAACTAATGAACTCGTAAGTTCTCATGAAAATAAAATCTGTAAGATTATTAAAGCTTGAACTTCGATCATTTTTCTAGGGTAATTTAGATATTAAATACGTAACATCTAGAGTAATATAGAACTATCTTATTAATTCAATTGTTTTGTTGATGTAGCTCAGTTCAGTTAAGAATATTGAAACTGGGTGCCAGTGAAACCTAAAGTGGCCACTCCATGTCAAGTTAAGTCATTTCCCTTCTCAATTCCCAAATTCTCAATCAAATTAGTAAATAAGATGAACCTTAGGTCAATAACACAATGATACATGATATAACTTTTTTACATATCATAAAATTATTGATCGGAATAATAAAATAATGTTATCAGTAAGTTTTTTTTCCTTAATCAGAAAAGACCCACCCACCCACGCATTCGAAGAAACAACTGCATAAAGAATCAAGAAGAGGACAAAGGAAAAAAAAAGGGCAAAAGATAAGAAAAATATCAATCATGTACACGTCTCCATGTAATTGGCTTTAAATTTCATGGAGACAAGACTGTCAGACTACAATTTTCTAATTGTAATTATTAATTTGCCTATCATTACAACAATTATATAATAAGATATGTAACTGTTCAAGTATGCTGTGCACCACATCCAAAGCATCTTTCTAGTAATTAAATTACACTAATCTGCAGACCAATAATAGACCCTTGAAATAAAAATAATGATTAAGGCTGCAATGCACAAATCTTTTGCTGAACCCAAAACTTGGATTTTTACTAACCACCTCTCAGAAAAAGATTAGTCTAAATTTTAAAGGGTATCTTTCCAAACCTGAACTCCACTACAAAACCCTTTTCTCTTGTTTTTCTGTTGCCATACAATTTTAAAGTGGGTGAGATTATAAAGCTCTTTGATACATTGGGCCTAGTCAGAATCTCACCATGGCCAACCTGGGATTCTTTTGATGTTCTTTGTATAGTTGTATATCATAAAAAATTTATAAAAAAAACCTAAAGGTTTTTAATGGAGTGGTTCTATCTTCTAACTTCTAACACCTCTGCTGCTGCTGATATTCAATTTTCTATTCAGAACAGTAAAAAGGGAACAGAAGCTTCTGTTTTTGGATAACCTGTGAAAATTACAGATGCCCAAAATATGGCAGAAATCATGGTTGACCCCAGCTCAAGATTTATAACCAAATGTCTTAATCATTCAAATTAAGACTTTTAGAGAGCAAGAGACCCCACTCATACAGCTGGTTGCAACACAAGTTAGAATCAAATCCAAAAGATTTAGATGCAAACTTTTAACAGTGTTCCATTGACATGACCTTTGTGGAAAATTACAAATGACAATAGACAAAAATTTCTCATTGAAATGAAATGACAAAGCTCTTCATCTAATTAATTAGCATTTGTTATTTTACATGGTGCTGTAAGCAAAGACTTAATTTGCACCAGAATACAGAAATTTGCTTCTGGGATTTTACAGTGGATGAAAATTAGACAACAAAATTACATTGAAAAAAAGAAAGAAAGAAAAAGATGATGAAATTGAAGGGCAGAAAAAAATAATGGCTCTCTTTGATCAATAGACCTAAAGATGATAAAGGGCTTCTTGGTACCAAGCAAATGATAAAAGGCTCAGTAGCAGTCCATGCAATCTTCAAATTTTTATATCTTGTATATACAACAGCATCCCCTCTGTCCATTATGGAAAAGACTGACAAAATGGTGGTCAGAGCTCAATTTTCATGTGGGATACTTGATTTGAACCTGCAGCATAAAAAAGAAGAAAAATAAATTACCATTTATGAATTTATGATTCACAATTTTATACAGTAGGGATTTGAGACGGTTTTTAACATGATTTTCTTACTCACCATCCAATTCTGTTTCCCTATTTGGATTTTGACCATACCCCATTTGGACAATGGTTTGCAGATCATCTTCACCAAATGCTGGAAACTGAAACAAATTAACCAGAGACAGAGTTAGATAACTTATCAAACTACCAGAAAAAGGTACTTTTGGCTTGGAAAATTGTGTGAAGTAAAACTGTAAAATAAATTACCTGAGGAATGCCTTCACTGCTAAAACCACTGAGTGGAGGTAACTGCATCCCAAGGCTTTGGCATAGTGAGGTATCTAAGGGGTCCACTGCTCCATTAGAAATGTTGTTCTGTAGTGCTGGATTTTGCTGGCGCTGGTGGCCATAAATGGCTTGTGCCGAGGAATCTAATGGGAATATTGGATGTTGTGGCAAAGAGTTGTTTTGTTGAAATATCTAAAACCAGAAAAACCAGCAAAATCCCAATTCAGAAAAGTTGGAAAAAAACATAGAAATTATATATATATATATATATATGTACAGCCATTAACTTTGTTGAGAGAATAAATTATAAACCTACTTCTTTTGACATTAGAGCATCCATGTTGAAATCCAGCCTGGTGTTCACAGAAGCCAACTTCATAGAGAGGAACTGCACAATAAACATGCATATAAGGGAAATGACTTGGAATCTGCTATACAATTTACAAGCATCTGACCTTGTTGACTTTTTTCTTTTCTTTTTTATCCATAAATGTCATTTTACCTCGACTTGACGTTGTAATGACTGAACATAATTTATAATCTCATCAAGCATAAGTGCTTTTCCAGTGACCTGAAAAAAAAAAACAAAAATGAAAGTCATTTTAGTAAAAAGGACACATCACACAATCATGCACCTTAAAAAGATAAATGCTTGTCAGTCAAATTCTGCATTTTTTGCAGACCTTGTTACAGCCAGGTACAAGATCTTGAAGAAGCTTCATCCTTTCACTGATCTTCTCTCTTCGGACCTATCAAAATTACACAAACCCATGTCAGCATAAAGCTTGAAAAATCAATGAAATGGCATAATGACTATATGAAATTTTTGGAGGGAATTAAATTCAATTGAATTTTAAGGTCAGCCCATAATTCTTACCCTTTCAGCTAAACTATGGCTGTCAGTGGCTTGACCCCTTCTTGCTCTTACATGAATGTAGTCCTTTGGAGGCTCAGGTGGCTTTGGACCAGTCTTGGTTTGTTTCTCATCACTACTTGTACTTCCCTTTGTATCCTCCTCTGCTTTTACAGAGCCATTTTGATCACTTCCATTATCTTCATTTGGCTTGCTTCTCTTTGCATTAGAATTATCATTAAGTTCAGCCCCCTGTACCCAAAAATAAAAGAATAAACATTGAATTAAATAATGTTGTAATGTATAATCAAAGTAAAATGCTGCACAAATTTCAAGATGGGAAAATGGGTAAATTTGTTGTATGTATGTATGTATGTATGTATGCAAAGTATGTACCTTTGTAGCAATGGGAGATGGGGATGATATCGGTGGAGGCTCCCTAGCTTTTCCCTTGGAAACTGATTTTCTTTTCCTGGAATTCAAATCCATGGAATTGGAAGCTACCAACCCTGTCTCCCCATTTGGGTTTTGTTCAGAAAATGTTGATTCCTCTCGAGAAATGGGCAATTCATTTCGATCCTGCAGCAAAGAATTCATCTTTTCTTGCAGACCTGTCTGAGATCCAAGTGCCTTAAGAGCAGGGCTGCTCGAAACCCGAGGGAGCTTACCATTTCCCATAATGGCATTAGATCTATAAGGCAGCTCAGTATTGTTGTTGCTGCTGTTGTTGTTGTTCATTCCAAGTTGGGTTGTTCTGCCATTGAAGCTCCTGCTCCCAAAGCATGAAAATTTAGCAGCTCTTTCTGCAAATCCAGGGTCAGCTGAGAACTCAGCAACACTAGAATTCAAAGGCATGGACTTTCCCAAATTGGGCAGCTTTTCTTTCTTCAAATGATGATCCATGATGGGCAAGCTCAGCTTGGGAGGCGAGTTCAAAGGAGTACTATAACATGAAGTGTTGGTGCTTGCATTTCCATTTCCATTTCTACCCATGTAAGTATTCGCCTGAATTCCCAACAAGGACTGAGAGTGCGGCGAGATCTCACCGGAGCTCCCGATGTTTCCAAGCTTCCCTATCAACTCTCTGATAACAAAGCTCTCATTGGAGATGTTGGAATTTGATGCCGCCGGAGAAGATACCATTGAACTCAGGGCTGACTCGAAGTGGATGTTCTGGTCGGCTGACTTGTCCCAGTTGGGATTGTAGAAGCAATCCGGTGACTGCTCTGATGAGCAATTCCGGTCTGCCGTGGTGGCGGCTTGGATGTCCATGGTGGTCGAGAACGAAGAACGCCATGCCGACATTGAAGATGTTTGCTCAAAGTGAAGTGGAGGTGGGATTCCAGCATTTAGAAAAAACTCATTCTCCATGATACGATCAGCAATTTGTCAATCAGTATGGAAAGGCTGAAACTTTAAAATGTTGCAGCTAAAAAGATTGTTTCTTTTTTCTTCTTTCTTGTTGGGTTATGTGGAGAAACAGAGAAAGAGAGAGAAGAAAGGCTTCCAAAGCCAACAGGTTGGTTTGAGAAAGAGAAGCAAGAGGAAGTGAAATTTGGGGTGGTGGAAGATACAAATGTGGGGTTTGATATATATGATTGCAGATGAGAGAAGAAGAGTAATGAGTATGATGGTTTGGTGCATAAAAGCTTAAGCAAAAGCAGAGACAGAAAGAGAAAGAGAAGCAGAAAGGAGAGAGAGGGAAGGAGGAGAGGGGGAAGGGAGTGGGTTGTGGGGTGATTAAGTTAAATAGGGAAAAGAGGAGAGAAAATTTTCACCAAAAAAATAGAAAAGAGGAGAGAAAAAGGTTAGTTTGACTTTTTGCATTTTGGGGTTTTGAGTTTTTTTTTTTGGTTGCTAAAGGGCAGGGGTAAATTGGTAGTTTTACTTTGGCCACCTCCGGAAAAGGCGGGAAGAGGTGGTTGCCGGGCCTTGGACGTCAAAACACCTGAAATGTCTAATTGTCCAATTTCCCTCTCGAAGTAAACAATCCACATCCACTGCCCCTGGAACAAGGCATGGAAACCACTACTAAAGTTTTTCTCTGCTTTCTTCTACTCTCTTTGTTTGCACGTATTCTTTTCATGAAGAATATTCAAACTTGATTGCATGAGCTGATTTATTGACCTGATCAACTGACATAACTCACATTTGTTTCTTTCATGTTTTTATTAAGCTACGAGATGAAGACAAATTTTTTTGGTAGTTGAAAGAATACACAGGAGAATGTAGTCCATGTACACAAACCATGAGAACCATTTTGGGTTTGGAGGACAATTTGGGGTACAACTAATCATGGCTTGGATTGTGAAGGCTTTTTAGCTTTCCAATTCTAACTTTGTTTAAAGCTCTCAGACCTTTTCATGATTTCCTCCCCAACCAAATTGACTTGGTGATGGTGTTAGAATTGTGGGTCAAACGTAATAGTTGTCCGACATTCAGATATCATAAGTCGGGTATCTTCTTCAATTGCATTGCACCTACGCCTAATAAGATAAACTTGGCATTTGAATACTTTGTCGAAAGCTCACAAATCTTTTTATGATTTCCTCCTCAACTAAATTGACTTGATGACGTTAGAATTGTGTCAAATACAATAATTATCTTACATGTTTTTTAAATTGAGTATCTTCATACACCGACAACTATTAAATTAAACTCTACATTTGAATTCTCTTACAGTACTTCTAGTAGACTTTTAGGTCTCATTATGCTTAATCAAATGGAGCATAAATGAATTCACCACCCTTCATGGAATTGTCAAGATCCTATAGAGAAAATCCCCAATAACCAGGCATGTATGCTCATTGGGTCATTTGGGTAATTTGATTTCTTTTTCTTTTTCTTTTTTTGGTTGGAGAGGGGGGGGGGAGTGTTTGATTGGGGGGCCATTTGGGTACCTAAAAATAGGAAAATCCATCATCTATGACATAAGTGTTGTACCTGACATTTTGACGTTGTTTAAAATAACCTAACCTAAGCTTTGGCGGGGAAAGGGGTTAATTTCAATGTAGATATTCCCCAACTCCCTCTTGTTTATGTAATTTTTAAGAAACCCTAATTTTATATTCAGCAATCATTTGAGTCAACACAAGGGATTGTTTGGTTTAAAAGTCAAAGTGAATAAAAATAGATTCTGTTTTATTTTTATTGAACAGTAAAGTTAATTTCGTCTACGTTCATGCTAAACCAAATTTTAAATTTTCATCTTGTGGAAAACATAAAAAGAAAATATATAAATGCGTTTCTTCATCAAGGACTTGTTTAGGGCTTGGTCAATGATTGAATTAAATGGGGCAACTGGGCGGTTCACCCGGGTTTGGTCTGGTTCACATAACAGGCCATCTCTCTCTCTCTCTCTCTCTCTCTCTCTCTCTCTCTCTCTCTCTCAGCTGCCTGACTATATGTTATGTACAACACCCACTTTCTAAGAAATACAAGAGAAGCAGAAGCACGTGGTCCTATAAGTTATTTTTTGTATAGCTGTTACCCTACACACACATTTTGCCACCCAATTTGGTAATTCCTCATGAAAATGCAGTCAAGTCCCATCTACTCCATTGCACGCTCTCCTTTATAATATGGGTTTGTCTTATGTTTACCAAGCTCAAATTAGGAGTTTTGGATACATTATTCCAACTCGTCTAATTGCAGTTTTGTCAATCATAAAATATTGAAATTTACAAATTGTTCTGCAATATTAGCCTATTCTTTTGCTTACACACATATATGAGAATAACGCGTGAAACTCATAGGAGGGCAGCTGTGTGTTTATACGTCAAAGTAACTCATCAAATGTGTTGTGATTCCTTAATTGCAACGTGAACGAGAGATTCCCTGCTAAACAAATCATGATAAGCAGAGTCACTATCTGAGAAAAGTTTTCAAAAAGCAATATGAAACAAATACTAAATGTGTTTTAGGTTAAGTACTATGCCTTAATAGTTGTGACCAACCCAATCCATTTTTCGGATAAATTCATGTATCTTTCAAGTATTATTTCTTCTTTCTCAGGCATCCGCTCATGTGTATCTTTCAAGTTGGAGACCACAATATCCACGGCTGGCTATCTATCATTTATGTGTACAGCAAAAACCCTTTCTAGACTTGATATTTATGGTCCTAAAGTTTTCCTTCCATTCAACGCGACTCCATCTCTGACCACTTTCTGGTCACTTCTCAAAAACTTATTTAGGGCACGAAAAATATGCATCACATGAGATTTTGCCAACCTTCATGGGCCATGCATGCATATCTCCTCATTTATGATTGTCTTGCCCATCGATCTACATGTAGCCGTTATCATGGAACATATTTATGATGCATCTAACTACATGTATATATATAGTGTGGATTAATATGTCAACCGATATCTGAGAACATCAAATTAGTTTTGAATTAACCCCTGACACTAAAGCTAATATAGAAAACAAATTTAGGGATTTAAATAATATCTATACATATATAGATATTCAGATAGCTTCAATTGATGGATCCCTCAAATAAACCTTTGTAGGGCTCACTTCATATTGTATTTCACTAATCCAAATCGTCTATTTTGTAGATATTTATTCAAAGATCATCTCTACAAAAAAATCACTTGATTCTAATACAATTTGACCACTCAATTGAATTATTAAAATTTTAGTAATTTCTTAAAGCACTGTGTTCATTGATTTTTTAGTACACAATTGTATCTCGAAACGGTTTCCGATTTATATATATATATTTTTTGCAATGATGATCTATGAATGAAGATCTAAAAAATAGATGATTTAGATTGTTGAAAAAAAATTCGTAGAGTAGCCTAAATGGCGTCACTTAAATAAAATTATTTAAAAAATCTCTCAATAAAAGGTGACTGATATATATTTACATATTATATATATATATATGGAACAAAGTCTTGGCACCAATTGCACTGGTTTGTCACATGGCCTGGTTTTACATTTGCAACACTAAAAAAAAATCGTGAAAATAATAGTAGTAGATAGTTAATTAACTGTATGTATGAGTTTGAAATTAATGTGGTCAAAATGTAATTAAAACTTCTTCTATTTTCTGGTACTTTATTTATCAATTTCGTGGCTTGGTTAAGTGGGCAACTCCACCGCCCTAGTTCTCCACAAACAAGATTGTTCTTCAACATTAAATGTTGGGAAGATTTTAGGTCAAATGTGTACCTATAAATTTTTCGAACATGTGTGGAAACAATCACGTACGTAAGTTATAAAATAATATTATATCAATTTGCGTGTCGGTTTTCAGCCTTCACCTGTTTTTTCTTCTTTTCTTTTTTTTGTTGTTGGAAGCCTTCACCTGTTTTGATTTGCCCTTTTGCATGGCTTGTAATTGAAGATGTCATATATTTCTATTTTTCTGAAAAATATATCATATGATTTGCATGAGAGTGAACATAAATATTTTATCATAATAAAAAAAAATTAATATTTTACTTGCCCGATATTTCTCGGGTTTTGTGTTGTGGTTGTGTTTGTTATTTTAGTTTTATCATTAAAAAATGAAGAGCCTATTTGGTACCCTACTAAAAAAAACTAAAAAATTATGATTTGTTTTTTAAAATATGAGTTTTTAAATACCGATGTAGAATCTATAAACTTGTTTGGTATTGAACTCCAAACTATTTTTAAGATCTAAAAGAAATTGAAATTAAAATCAGAAAACTAATTCCTAAATTGAAATTAACAAGAGAGAAATTGGAGGTGTATTTTTTGTTTTTTTGTTTTGGGTTTGGGTTTTTAAAAATGGGCCTACCAAATGGATGTTTTGAATTTTGGATTTAAAATCTGTTTTTGAGTTTATAAAATTGAATCAAAGTAAGACACCAAACGGCCCTAAACTTTTTTGGCTGAAATTGGAGAGGTATGAAGTAGTGAGTACTTATAAATTTATATGATATATGTTCTCAGATTCCAAATCATTCTAATTCATTCATCCATTTTTTTCAAAAAATATTACCATTTTAGCGTTTTCTTCTTTCTGAAAAAGACATTTCTTGGGTGGTGATCATTTCTTTTTTATACCAAACAAATTAAGTATTGTTATATGACTGTTTTTAGAAGTTCATATCAATCAGTTTCGCTAATCATGGTTGTTGGAAGGGTTGTCAATAAATATATATATTTTCCTTTGCAAAATTTTAACTAATAGTACTAATTAAGTAAACAAAAACCCGCTTAGACGTTCTTAATAATTTATTTGATAGCAAACAAAAACTAAATTATATGTATTATTGTTGTTTTAGCCAACGGGGCCATATATAATTTCTATTCGTATATATCTAGCTGATACATATTTAATTAATTCAGAAACTAATTAAATATACGAGTTCTATGTAATGCCAAATTAATTAAGTAGGTTTCGTTTCTAAACACATCAGGCACGTACTGCAGGCAAACCCCAATTGAATAGAAAGCTTGTGTCATTAATTTGTACACATATTATGTCCATAATCTAATCACACTTATGCAGCACGAATGAACACAACGAATCATTTTGTACTGATTGGGCGGTGCCTTGTCTTTGATTATTGATTGCACAAGTTTGTGTGCAAAGACAAACACACAACTTTTTATAATGTAATTCTCTTGTAATCACTTTCTATTTCAACAAATGTGAAAATCGTAAAAGATTTACCTGATGTTGGTGTTTAACTTTACGATAAGAATTTAACTCTCATTTTGTTTCTTATACCATGTTTTACATGATGTCGGTATTTAATTTTATAACAAGAATTCAATTCTCGTCTTTTCTCTTATACAGTGTCTTACCTGGTGTCGGTGTTTAATTTTACAACAAGAATTTGATTCTCACTTTGTCTCGTCCGGCGTCTCAAACCATCTTTTCGTTTAAAGGAGAATCACTAATTATGTGAGGAGGGTTATTAGAAAAGCAGAATTGACACATTTACTTGTAAAACTAACATACATAGGGTAATGACAAAAGAAAAGGGAAGATAATAACATGTAAGTATTGGTTTCTAAAGTTTATAATTCTTTCCAAATTATATTGTATATGAGCAAACAAAATCATTTACGTAATGAATTGGCTTTGTCTTGCTTTTGGTCTGTCCCTTGTCCTGTACTTAGCACTACACATAGAAAGTAAGCTACATATAAAAATCAAACCCCAAAGTAAGTAAAAGAAATTAATAATAACTATATGTTAAACAAAATTAAAGAGCAGATGATGACTTCAGTTTAAGCCAAAACAAACACGCGAGAGAGAGAGAGAGAGTAACTTAACTAATGGTTTACAGATAACTAATGGTTTACAGATGATGCTGGGTGGAGTGCTTTGTTGCTTATGCTATAATAAAATATGAATTAACATGTGAATTATTATGCACAGAGTAGACAATGTAAATTAAATTATATTAAATTTTCATATTATATACACACAAAGAGCACTTTGATACACTGTCCAAAACCACAAGTGGTGAAACTAGCGGCGTAAAACATCCAAACCACTACAAAAATATGGGAGAAAGAATTCATGTCCCTACAGCCAGCCTACTCTCGAGCCTGGCTTCGCATCATCTAGCTCACAATTATGCTAAGCTAATTCTGTACTTATATATATAATAAAATATATATAACGTCTGAACGATAATAACATTTGTACATCGAAGAATTGATATTGGCGACTTTGTGATATTGTAAGGTAAGCATGGGCTGGCTTTGTTCGACGTCAAGACAAAATCAAGACCAAATTAATAACTCATCAGTTCTTTTTAAAATTTGATAATCAAACCAAGTCAAGCACTTCTCCATTGGGATTTGGGAGGACGCTTCAACTGCACAGTTGATTTGGTCCGACAAATTTTTTAATTTTTTTAATTTTATAAGTAGGATATCACAATTCTGGATATAATTAAATAGTTTTATTTTTTATTTTTTCACAAAACAATCTTGGGCCAAAGAAAACCTAGACCCAAGAAAAAGCAAAGCCCAAATCAAACGTTATGTATATTGTCAAGGATAAATCATATATGTACCCAATATATAAAAGGAAGTTCATCTTCAAGGCTGAAATCCCAAAAAGCACTGAGATTATCACAATTCAGTATTTGCAGATAATGATAAAATAACTTTAAAGTGATTATTTGTAAAAATAATTCTTTATAAAAGTGATTATTCGCATCTCCAAAATCACTTCCAAATGAGCCCTAAGTAATTTAAAAAACAAAGAGGGTATCAATTTGTTTCTTAACATGCATTGACGAACGTGGTCTAGTGATACTCAGCAATGCCTCGTCAACCGGCTACTCAGCAATGCCTCATCAACCCGAATTGGTGTATCGACTGAACCCGAATTTGCAATCATTTTACCATGCTTCTTTAGTGAAGGCTGCTTAAAGCATTACCCTGTTTTAAAACTCCAAAGTGTTGATGACAGAAGGAAGCAGTCATCTTTATAGCAAGAATTTTTAATTTTAATATATAACTTATGTCGGACATCGACAGGTGTTTATGCTTGATGATGAGATAGCTATGGAGCCTCATTTTGTGAGAATTTAGCAGCACCATTCTAATGCATTATTTTGCACAAAACCTATTAGTGAAGTCCCGTGTCCAGAAATGATATTTTAACCGTTAGATCAAATTGATTAACGTGATATTTTAAGGTAAATCTCTACTTTCATTTAGGCTTCACTATGGGAATCATACGTACACCTTACTAATTTTCAAATGCCTTCTTAAGTATTGGAAGCTTGTGAAAATCAAACTCTTGGTCACAAGTGCGTGATGTATTGGTTGATGCAGCATTCCTGTCTAACACGGATAATGGAGTGAGGATCAAAACATGGCAGGGAATTTTCTTCTCTAAGTTCTCTGTTCACATGCACACACGAGGCATATGTACCTTTTTTCTTTTTTCTCCTTTTCCTTTTCTATTGATCTGAACTAATATGTCGTTGGTTGAAATTGGTTTTTGTGACACGTTCATCAGGGAGGTAGTGGTTTTGCCTTTAACATTGCATTCCGGAATGTGTTGATGCACAATGTATCAGATCCAATAATAACTGATCAATATTATTGCGAATTAACAACTCTTAATATGACTACTCTTATACTCTCATGACCAAAATTAAATAAATAAACTTAGGCATTTATCTATGCATTCTCACTTTGGCCACAGTTTGACTATCACTTTTCCATCCAGTGAATTTGGAGCTTGAAACGAAGTTCATGCGTTATGGGTTTGGGTGAGAGTTGTCCTTATATACAACTATAGGGGCGTATTCTATATGTTTTGTTTTGTGCGTATACCATATGTCTTATAAAATTGTAACTGTAGAAATCTTTATCGTCCAGGAGGGAGAGAGAGAGAGAGAGAGAGAGAGAGAGCTACATATGAGCATTGGCGGACCTACACTAGTGTTAATGAACCTTTCCTAATACAACCCAATCCAAAGTCAAGTCCCGATTTCTCTCCCAGCAATTAGTTTCCCTGCTGTACATGGATTGTATTTATGTCCTTTTATCTCCTTTCCACAAACTGATACTCTGTATGCATATAAATATGTACCTTTGTACAATTATTTAATATAAGGAAATACATTTCTACAGATGGGCATCTGCCTGCACGTCCTTAATTTTGCTCAGCTTTGTCTTGTATAACCCACTAAATAGCAAAAGCTGATTTCTAGCAACTAAGCCCACAGTCCACCAGGCCCCGATATGGGCTAGATTTAAACAGAGTCTGTGCCTTTTTTTATTTTTTTTTAAAAACGTGAGACAAAACGACGTGGTTTTGGTCTTTTTTTAAAAAAATAAATAAATTAATTAAAAACATTAGTAGAACGACGTCGTTTTGACGTCGAGATAAAAAAACAGAAGAGGAAGCACGCAAGCAGCGTTGCGCGCTGGAGAAGCAGATTGTGGCTCTTTGGGGACTTTCATCAAACACTTTGCAGGGGTCAATTTTTTCCCCTTCCATGGCAGATTTCAGAGGTTGCAGGGGTCACTTGACCACCCTTGCTCCTCTGTAGATCCGTCCCTGTTTGCCTCGACCAATTTTTCAAATTTTTCTAACCAATAACACATTTTATGGCAGCACGCCTCTTTCGCAGCAATCAAACTATCATCATAAGATAATATGAAGGGAAGCAACGACGGCTTCATGGAGATTTTATCATCACTTTGTCCTTTTGATGCAGCAGCAGCAGCTAAAACAGCAACAATAATTACCACACTCCATAATCTGATCATCGCCATAATAATTATCTCAATATTGCTTTAATTTATTACGCAAGATGGGGAGCTGTTTTCTGACTGTCGCTTGTTGTCCAAGTAGCCAATGAGGATGAATCTTTGTCTGTGCAGCCGTCTCTCCTTTTATTCCAAAATGAATAAATCCCGAAATGGTTATTTTCCGCTTTTTATCAAACAAAAAACAAAGAAACTGTAAAACCATTTGTGGGAAAATCATCATCACCCTCTCTGTTTCTGGTTCTTCTTTAACAGAGCTACTTTAGGGAGATTAATTGTTCCCTAGAGGCCAGCCTATATGGAATTCAATATATTAGAGGGAGGGAGAGAAGGGAGGGAGAGAAGGGAAAGGAGAAACTGAGAAATAGAGAGACAGAAAGACAGAGAGAGATGGAAAGAACAGAGATAGGAGAGGGGAAAGGAGAGAGAGAGAAGAGGGGTCTTTGGACAACTGTCACTGAGGATATCCCAAGCCTTGTTCAAGAAATCAAGGCTTGGGTTCCTTCAGTTACTAACGGCTTAAATGCCATTCCTAAGCCGTGGGTAATTGGTGCTGCTGCTGTGGCCACCGTCGGTTCCATGGTGGTGTCGGCCGTCAGCTTTGGGTGCATTGCCACGGCACAAATGATTAGAGCTAAGGCTGAGGAGCAGAGAGCTGAGGCAAAGAGGAAGAGAGCTGAGGCGGCGGAGAAAAGAGCTCGACAAGTCGCTCCTCGTGGTGGTGGTGGTGGTGGTGGTGGTCGTCATCTGTCGTGGCCGTGACTGAGGTGGTAGAGAAGCAATGAATCAAGGAATTCGTTTTGTTAGGATTTTCTGTTAGGAGGATTTCTTTTATGGTTTTGTTAGAATGAGGATGCTCACTAATGGGGACACGTGCATGTATTTCCTTTTCCTAACTGTATGTTTCAGCTTTGAATGAAATTTTATGTTTTAGTATTTTTTTCTCTCCTTTATAACCTGTCAACTGGTATCTCCTGAGTTCAATTTTCCTGTGCCCATCCTGTGCCCTCTTGTTTCTTTTCTTAATATTTCGCCATCTTTACCCATACTAAACCTAGAGATAACACGGTTAACTCATGGTTCAAATTTCAAAACAACAAATATTAAAAATGAAATAAAATAAAATATTATATATATATATATATATATTTTTTTTTTCTTCCCTTTCTTGTTCGTGTTTGTGTGTTTGTTTGACTTCAAGCCAAAACCAGAGAGATCAAAGGGTTTAAGTGCTAGATTAACCCTTGAACCAGATGCGTAGGCTACAATCCCCTGAAGGTGGAGGCGAAGACATCGATATGGCGAGGGATCAAGACGGTGGAAGAGTGCCAATTTGGGCTTTATTATTGTTTCAACTTCTGATAGGATTGGGAGGGGTTTGAACTTTGATCGATGGGTTTTTCTCATTGGATGGTTAGAATGCCAGAGGAAGAAGATCTCGAAAAGTTTGATCCTTTGAGCAGAATGTAAGTGCTTGGGTTCATTGTGATGAATTTTAATCAGTTAGAAATTACATTTAAATTCTGAATTTTGAGTGGAAATATGTCCTTAGTTAGCATACAGTAACAGTAGATTCAGTTGCATGGGGCTTGATTTCCTTATTTGTGCTAAATTATTTATCAGAAAATCTTAATTACATTGCATTTATTTCGGTGCCTGGGCAACCATTTAATCACAATGCATTGCCTGTTTCTGCGTTGTTGGTTCAAATGTTGAGAGAAGCAGAGGAAGGAGGCTTCGAGCCTCCAACACCGCTATGAATAAGCTATTAATGGAGGAAAATGATGGGTTGCAGAAGCAGTTGTCTTATCTGGTGTAAGAAAATGGTTATTTCCATCAGCATACCCAGGGGGTGAGAGTTCTAACCCTTTTGTTGTATTTTCTCTCATTTGGAATCTTAGAATAGCTAAAATCATTAGCCATTTAAAAAAAAATTCGAATATAAGATTTTGGAAGAACAATTACTCAGCTACTTAATACACCTGAATGAATGTCTTGAATTATTGATTTTTGTAATTTCTGAGTAATCTGGAAATTGACATAAGAGTTTGTTTTCTTACACACAACACTTGCAACCAAAGACAAAAGTTGTGAATCAGTGGTGACGAGTGGTCAACACCATTTCACACCGCAGCATAAGGGATGCAAGTCCTGCCGGGTTAGTGGAATGTAGTTGTATTGTCCATTTCATTCATCGTGCTCTGTGACACCCTTGTTTGTGTTTGTGGTTTACGGGTTCATGCTTTGTTTGTTTTCTAGACTTTTGTCCATTGCAGAAGAAACTTTAGCAGAGTTCCTTTCAAGGGCTACTGGAACTGCTGTTGAGTGGGTCCAAATGCCTGGAATGAAGGTATATCTCTAGAATTTTTTTAATTAATAATTCTTATTCAATAAGTTCGAAATGCCTAAACCATGGGAAACCTGGATTTTGATTTCAGATTTCAGATATAGACATTTAAATAATGAGGGCGTTTAAGCCCAACTGGAGCCACCTCTTCGCTAAAGGAGAAAGTGTGACAATAACAACATCAAGTGGTATGCTGATGTGGTGTTACATGTCCACACTGTTCTTTGTGTGGATTTATAACGCTATGTCGGCATGACACGTAGTACTGTCGCACAATAATTTTTCCTCCTGAGAGGAAATGGGAAGTTCAAATCCTACCTTCCCAGGATGCAACTGATCCATTATAAAATTGGAAACAAAACATTTTGATTATTGGTATTTGTTGCACTCTTATTTAGCATGACTTATTATTATTTTTTGGTTGTGGTTTTTGCGGAATATGGTAAAGTGCAGTCTTATTTTTGTATATTGTATTTTGAAAGGGGATTTCTGCCTTTTAAATTTGTTTCTTTGTTTCAACTCTTATTGATGTTTTCAGCCTGGTCCAGATTCCATTGGAATCGTTGCTATTTCTCATGGTTGCACTGGAGTGGCAGCACGACCCTGGGGCCTGGTGGGAGCCTACCAGGGTAAGTAAATACGATTCTTTGCATCTATTTTCTTCTTCCTTGAGCTCATAATTGACTAATGTAATGATTATATTATGTTTAGGTTGCAGAGATCCTCAAAGATCTCCCTTCGTGGCTGCGTGATTGCCGCGCTGTAGATGTTTTGAATGTACTGCCTACAGCAAATGGGGGTACCATTGAGCTGCTCTACAGGCAGGTAGGCAACTTCTACTTGTCATATAAGTTATAGCATTCTTCTACCAATTTGGTTGTTAATTTCTTAATTTTTCTGATGTGGATTAGGAAATTACACTTATGCAAATCCAAATAGACTTCTAGAAATCCAAACCTAAATTGAATAAGGAAAATTGAAATTCTTTCATAATCCTTCTAGGACAAGAATCAGTATACCTCTAATTTTCCTAAAACAATCTTAAACCAACTAGGACATATTTGACGAGCCAAAATCCTAACAATGTATTGCTCTCTTGAACCTGTAAGCTTATGTTTCATTTAAAGACGTTTGGTTTGTCTTTGTGGGTGGACTTCTTGTTCATTCTTTTGTCCCTCTTTGATTGAGATTTATATAGTTTCTTTTCAAAGCACTAACTGTTGGAGCATGTCGACAAGGCTGCCGCAAACAAGTTAAGAGGGCTATAGCGGCCGCTTTCTGGTCCGTCCCTGAGGAATATTTATTCTTGTGTTCCTTTACTGCTTCAGTCTGACTGCGGTTAGTTGCTACAGCGGCCACTTTCTGGCCCTTGCCAACCTTTAAATCAATGCTGGCATCCAGGTAAGTGGTTTCCCACAACTCAAGCATCTGACCATCAGCCTCTATGGTGTCTCTTCTGCTTATCCCATAGGATGAACACTCTAATATCTGATCAAGAATGATGTATTTTGTCAGAATTGCAAATCTTATGTCTGGTTAATTCCTTTTTTATTTTCAAAAAATGATTAAAAATTACACTTGGTGAAGTTCATACTTTATTAAGTCAGGTTTTTATTTTGGGGTCCTGTGAATTTTTATTCCCTATGTTTATTATAATATTTTGGGATTCTTTAAATTTTTTTACTTTTAAAAGAGCTTTTACTGTGTCAGTCAAACACTTAACAAAATATCAAAAGCGCTATGTAGTGTAAAAGCACTTTTAAATGCGACATCCAAACGACAAGCTCACTTATGTCATAAGCGCTACTTGCATAAGCACTTCGGAAAGAATCACTCCCAAACAAGCCCTAAGTCTAAGGTCTAGTTTTTACTTTTCAACTCCTTATGACATCCCTCCAAACTTATAACTTTTATATATATAGTTATTCTTTTATTCGGATGACTGCAGATGCCATTGTAAACAAGCAGGAAAACAATGAAGGGTAATACAAAATACATGAAGTTCGCACGATGATAACATCTGAATTTCTACATATGAGAATTTCTGTATAGGGTTCATTGGCTCTGAAAGAAACATCTATAAATTAGAATGATGAGAAATTAACAAATCTAGAATGCACTCATCTCAAACAAAATGGAACAATGGTTCCAAAAAAATACATGTTTTATTAAATTAATAACATTAATGGAGACAATACAATAATGAGATGAAGCAGTTGTAGTCTCTACAAGTAATTGAAATAGTTCCTCCACTTGACGTACTTTGCGAGGAAGATATCAATGTCTGTACCAGCAAGTGCTTCAAATTCTTCATAGCTATATTAACACATAAAACGCAAGTGAAAATATAATTATCTTGAAGCAAATTTCTAATTAATGCAATTGCTTGGGAAAACAAATTAGAATTAAGATTAATCTTTTTTTCCCTCTTTGCATGTTCATGAGCAAAGTCAGAGCATCATGCTCAAGGTCGAAAAAGAATACTAACACATGAAACTACTCACCTCCACGTATTCCAAATCTCTTCAATCTTTTCATCAATCTCTCTGGTTACTGAAGCTATTTCTCTATGTGTAGAGATATAGCTCCATATAAAATTAAATAAGGCAGCTCCAAGCAGTCCAAGCATGAGATTTTCCGTTGCCATTAACAAGATTACTATCCACAAAGTTAAAATTCTCTCTTTTTGGGTAGATGAACAGAAAGAATCGAGGAGATTTCAAAAAATGTTCCAAGAAGCACAAGTATATATTCGGTTATGATTTAGGGTCTCGCACTTGTAAATTCATTCATTTATAAGATTACTTTTCTTATAAATGAATGAATTTATAAGAAAAGTAATCTTATAAATAAATAAGATAGAGCGAGAGAAATAAATAAATAAATAAATAAAATTACTTTTCTTTTGCTTTAAGTAAAACAAAATGGCATATATCTCGACATATTCACTTTCCCAAAAAGAAACATCATACATACTAAACTAAGTGCATCATATTTATAGGCTTAATTATATTTATAAATATATATATCTGGCGTGTTTTTCTTTTTTATTTTGTTTACTTTACTTGCAAGAAAAGAACAAAACCTACCATTAAAAGATTTTCTTGGTTTGCTTCCATTAAAGGGTCCTCCATCTTTGCTCAATTCAATTTGGTCGACCTCTTCAATTGGAGGCAATATATATATATATATACATAGAGCTTCCATTGAGGGATTCCTCAAATAAGCTTATTTGAGGGGGACACCCATTGTAGGCCCCACTCCGGGATTGTACTTCACTAATCCAAACCGTCTATTTTGTAGATACTCATTTAAAGATCATCTCTACAAAAAATCACTTGAATCCAATATCATTTGACCACTCAATTGTATTATTGAAATTTGAATACTTTCTTGATGCACCGTTGTTCGTTGATTTTGTAGGACACAATCGGATATCGAACAGTTTCCGATTTGTCTAATTTTTTGTAAGGATGATCTATGAATGAAGACCTAAAAAATAGATGGTTTGGATCATTGAGAAAAAAAAATTGTAGGGTACCCTAAATGGCGTCCCCTCAAATAAAATTATTTGAGGGATCCCTCAATAGAAGGGACTGATATATATATTACCTTACCTTGTTCAGTGGGTATTGATCTGAATTTTTAGATTAGCAACACTGGGTGTTATGATCTTCTAAGCTTCCGTTTTCGTGATTATTTAACTAACGGTCTCGTGCTTTAACCACAACTACTTACGCAAAATTATTCATCTCTCCTTTAAAAATTTAAAAAACATTATGCAAAAAATGAACACAATTACCACTAGAAAAAATGAAAACAAAAATAACATAGGAAAGTAGGATTAACAATTTACGCAATACATATATATATATACCATGAGAGTTTAGGCGTGAGTGGGATCGGTTCATTTCTGAGAAATTCTTTACCCAAACTACTTGCGCCTAATGTCTGTATTGACTGCGTAAATCAAATAAAAAGTGTGCAAGCGGGTTCTGGTTTATGATCTAGACTACATATGGTTTTTTTATATTGTAATTTATAAATTTCAGTTTCTTTGGCATCAAGAAATTAATGGGTACGTGTATTTGTGCGACTCAGCTAGGGTTTGGTTTTATGAGCTAGACGGTACATACTGTTTTTATATTGTAATTATAAATTTCATTTTCTTCGGCATCAAGAAAATAATGTTTGTTTCTAGTAGAAGTGTGCAACCAAAAAAAGGGAAAAAGATTTCATTCATAGCATATAAGTTATTTCATTAATCAAGTACCCTTTTTAGGTAACACAAGTACATTTCCGTTACAAAAGGTCGGTTTGTAAAATTTTTTTAATATTCGGCCAAGTTCGTTTAACTTCATATCG